>BGPR01000170.1:465352-553950 GCA_013235015.1 Araneus ventricosus | reverse complement strand
GACAAGAGTGCAAGTTTGCCACAAATTTGTCATGACAAGAGTGCAAGCTTGCACCAAGTTAACGAAAGCTCCGAAGTCACCACGAAACGAACTTGCAGCAAGCTTGCCACAAGCTTGCCGTGCAAACTTATTGCAAATTATAGCAAAAACAGAGTACCAAACACAACCCGGGGATAGAACTCGCGACCTCCCGGTTCCGCAGCGGAGACGCTAACCATTGAGGCAGTTGAACTCAGAGAGGAGAAGATAGATTTCGCTAATAGATCGTTCGATTCGATTCGTATACGATTTATTTTTAACTATTTTCTGGATTTCATTAATTTTTTGAGTTGAGAATATGATTTGAAGTCAAAGACAGAGCGATTTTCGCTAATAACTACGTTTTGCTAGTAGAATAAGTTATGAAATTAGAGTTCAAAAGTAATTGCTTTAAAATGGGACAAAATGTATAAGTTATTATTTTTCAACAAACACTGACTGTTTTTTAGATTTAATTTTGTTTATAAACGTTAAAATTTCAACATTAAGAAAAAGGCGATATAGTTTTCTTTAAAGTGAGAGTGATATATTTAGTAAAAAGATGGAAAATGTTTCAATTTTTTTTTTTAAAAAAAGTTATTTTTTTCACAAATTATCATTGATTTATTGAATTAATAAAAAAGAATTACGGTCTAGGAGATGCTATTAAAAATCGGATGTTTTTTAAAACAGAGACAAAGATAATTATCTCTTTATTGTGTTATCTTTGCAGGAAGCTTGTTTTGCAAAATTGCAGCAAGTTTGATTTGCAAATAGGTGGCGCTATTTGTCACATCGAACTTGCTACAAGTTCGATTCAAGTTTGACGCGTCAATCAAACTTGCTGCAAACTTACGTGCTATCTGGGTGACTGCTTCCAATGTCTTCAAAAGAAGGAACTAATTGATGTCTCCTATCTTTCCAACGCTGACCAAGATTGTTTTATTTACAAGAGCCCCTCGTGCCATTAACTAAACCGTATGGACTTATTCAGCCGTTACCCAAAAATGCCCTTGAATTATAATTACTCAAAATTAGAGCAGACTCCAATATACTGAAATGCATTGGCCTCGAAGTTTGTAACGACTGAAGACATACAATATGGTAGATAAGTCCCGCTCCTAATTGTATTCCAATATATGTTTTAGATTCACCAAAATGCCTAGAGAAGCATATCATAGGGAGGATGCCAAAAAATCATGGCACTTCGGGAGTGACAACGAAGGTGATTGAAGGTGTATTTTGGCTACTGGCCGAAGTATTCTGAAGTTGTCAATCATCAAGTAAATGAGAGATTAAGATGAGATTTATTAGAAATAAAATTCATTATGAAGATAATGTAATCTGATAAAATGAAATTTTTTTATATTCAATGTTGCTTTTAAATATTGGAAGTAAAATTTTAATAAGTTTACAAAGATAAGTCGTTTCGTTATGGAGTAAATAAATGAATGAATGGTTTTATAAAACTATGTGTTTATTGACTACCTACTAAAAATGTAGACAAGCAGAAATATAGAAGATTGACATTTAACCAAGCAAAGATACTGGAAAATTCGAATATGAATAATCGAAATAAACTACTAATTCTAATTAATATTTCATGCGGATATCATGAATTATCATTATTGGTAGATCATATGAAATTATATTGAATGATTTTTAGCTTAATGTGCAATTTTGAGATAAAAGAAGTGTTAAAATTGTGATTGACTTTATAATTTTCGACGTATTTCATGAGCGATGAAAGCACCTGTATTGAAATTTTGATTTATAATTTTCGACGTATTTCGTGAGGGATGAAAACACCTAAATTGAAATTTTAATCTCCAAGCTTCTATGCTAACTCAGATATGAACGAAAAATTTGCGGAAAATCGAGATCTTGCCACTGGACCGACACGTAATTAAACAGCTTTATAAAGGATCCTGGGGTTTAAAAAATATCTTCAGTCTGATATTAATATGGAAAATTTTTGTAAGAAGCGTCTTAAAGTATTATTTAAAATAAATTACTAAAAATTCCTAGAATCAGTGATCTGAGATAAGGTACTTTAAGACATATTTAAAGAATTTTCCTTAAATGAAATAATACGTAGATGAATTTAAACATTTAGGAGTACCTGAGTGGAACCAAACAATTGGCATTTGTTATGGTAATGACCTAAAAATCTTGATAAGACTGTGTTCCGAGTTGCATCACTCAGGATTCTCTCGATTCTTCTTCACTTCACCAAAATAGGTAAGAGATGACAATATAATTCTGCTATTAATTATGAAATTTATTTCTAACACTGTCATTATAGATTTAAAAAAAAACCAAAATCTTTCTCTCTAACTTAAACTAATAAAATTTTGTTCATAATTTTCTCTAAGAATAAAAAATAAGGACACACAATAGTACAAATAGTAATAGACAAATAACACTCTTTTTTAATTACTTTGCATACACTGCAGTCATCTTTCTGTAGATAGTCTTCAATAATGAAATGATATTATTTCAGAGTTTTTTTATCAGATTTTAAACGTTTGTTATAATGAAAGACTACATTGTTTGTTGAAAGAAAAATTTAAGCAATTTGAGTTTAGTAGAATAAATTATTTCAACTTTTAATATCAATCTTGTAAGTATTTTTAAAAGGCACTGGAATGGGGAATATTTATTTCCAATTTTCTACAAAATTTAGCAATAAGCAAATATTATTGATAATAGATTGCACCAAAATGTTCCAGAATACAGTTAAGACGAATTCCAGTTTATATATAAGGTTTTATTAATGGACCATGAAGACTCATTACACGTATAAGTGCAGAAGACGATTCACGGATCAGAAATTTAACCGCGATTTTCAAGTGCACGTTTTTTTGCTCCACTGTAAATTTGTATTATTTTTCCTCCAGCCAGATGCACGATTTTGGCCAACAGAATCTAACTGACGACCGCGTAAAAATTTCATTACGTGAACATGAACCAACTCCATTCAGCAACGAGTCATTCCTGAGCAATAAAACCTTAGCAGTTCAATTTCGAACATGAAACCGCATTTTAATGAAGAAATATTTTCCTCTCATGCTGCATATAAATAAGTTTGTACATTTTAATTTTATTTCACTTTCAAGAGAAAATGTGTAAATATTGAGCTACAAATTCTTCAAGGAAATTTTTGTGTAATCGCAGCAGTGTAATAGAGGAAAAACTTAATTAAGTTTTGAATATTGTGCAGAATTTTAATACGTGCAAATAATATATGGAAACCTGGTCAGAATGGGGGAAGGTGAATTTTTCGAAAAACACGAATGTAATTCTTTAATTTAATTTAAAACAGCTTCTTATGTTTTTACATTTCAAAACGAACAGATAGAAAATAATTCTTTTATTTTCAAATCCGAAAAATTTCAGAAAAATTGCCTTAAAATATGCAAAAAGAAAATTAAATTTAAATAGTTATAATTACCAAAATGCGATTCATTTTTTTCAATTCTAATGTATTTTTAACTTTTCTTTCCTGATAAAATGTGTTGAAAATTAATTATCCAATTGGCTAGATATTCTTATTTCTTTTGAATCGGCAGTAAAGATATTCTTAATAATTTAATTATCTTATTAGTTTCAAAACATCATAATAATTAAATTACAACTTTGTTAATAACAGAATAGTCAACATAAAATCGTCTTTTTGCTCCGATTCACATACAATATATCTATGTGAATGTAACTTGATCTCATAAATATTTATGAAATTAAAACTGCCATACAATTGATAAAAACAATTATCTACAAAACAAAGATATTTTTCTTTTGACTATGTTGCATGGTAATTGAGATGAAATGCCTTCTAGCACGCCATCACTCTCTTATTATCTTGGCGCTTGTTTAATCTAATTTGTATCACTGGAATTTTCATCAATGAAATAAGGAGTTTAAATTAGTACTACATCGATCTATGCCGCATCAGATTTCGTCTTGTTAGTTTTATGAAAGGAAATATATCACAGTTAGTCCCCCCTATACAGGGTGAGTTTGACCAATTCTGCCAAACGAAAGAGAGTGATAGAAGAGTCCATGGGGATCATAAAACACTATAGAAACCCTGTCCCATCTCTAACCGTTTGCAAGTTATGGTGGATAAAAGGATTTTGCTAAAAATCGTGAAAAATTCTAAATTGAAAACGTTTAGACAGATCTACATTTATAAAAAGTGCATATTCTGAAAGAGTAGTTAATATCCTTTAAGATGACACCATTTTCATCAAAATACCTGGATTTAACCCCCAGTTACATGCGCCGAAACGTTGGCGAAATGCAAAAATCTTTAAATCTTTTTTGTTGCCAAAATCTTGAATATTTAATTTCGCAAACACCGTTCAAGCTAAAATCTGACAAATTTATCAAAATCTTCTCCATTCTATCAGCTTTCGAATGAGCTTACCATAAATCATATCAGTGTTTTATTTCAGAAGAAATTTAGTCTTTCGCTGGCAATACATCACTAAAATCGGTGTTCGTCGAAATAGACATTGGACAAAAAGTCGCCAAGAAACGATGGTGGATAAATGAAATTTAGGCATATGCGCCAGTATGAACTCTTTCGGATATTTTAACCTATTTACATATAAGAAAGAGTTAAAAGTGGAGGATTTGCATACATTCTATTATCCACAATTTTTGTCAATCCACAATCTCAAAGCTTGGCGACTTTCTGTCGAAGTCTATTTCGATTAACATCGATTTCAGTGATGTATTGACAACGAAAGACTAAATTTCTCCTGAAATAAAACAGTGATATGGTTTATGGTAGGCTCATTCGAAAGCTTATAGAATGGACAAGAGTTTGATAAATTTGACAGATTTTAGCTTGAACGGTGTTTGCGGTTTTCAAACTGTCCCAAATTCAATTCTTGTAACTCGGGTTTAAACCAGGTATTTTGATGAAAATGGTGCCATTTTAAAGGATTTTAGGTGCTCTTTCAGAATATGTCCGTTTTTTAATGTAGATTTCTCAAACACTTTTTAAATTTGAATTGCTTGACGATTTTTAGCAAACTCATTTTATCCGCCATAACTTGCAGACGGCTAGATATGGAACAGGGTTGCTATAGTGTTTTTATGGTCCCTATGGGCTCTTCTATCGCCCTCTTTCGTTTGGCAGAACAGGTCAAACTCGTCCTGTATACATCGAGGACCGAAAACTATAGATAAGGTTTCAAGTGATGTTACTCTTTTTTGAATTCTCAGTTTTAGCTCTTCAGTACTTATTAAAAATAATAATTCAGATGCAGCAACGATTATAGTTTAGGTTAATTAGAATAAAATCCCATTTTGAAGCTACATGATGGTTATCTTTATTCGGAACTATTGTGGATGGACAAAATAATGGAAACATCAATCAATATCTGTAATGTTCACGAAATGGTGGCGTATTAATGTCACGCAAATGCAAGTAGTGGATATATTAGTCAACTGTCTTCAACTCGTTATGAAGCTGTGGTCGCTGGAATACTTTATTGCAGGGTGAAATGCTAGACCCCAAAGACTTTGGAGAGGGCAAATTATAGGCACTTGTGTCGCTTGAACATTGGTAACTACAATGGAAAATATTGTGGGCGTTTCTCGTGCTACAGTAGAGAAAGTCAAAAAGTGTGCAAAGGAAAACAAAATTGACAATAATAGATATGGAAGAAAGTCAAAACTTAGTAAAATATATTATCGTAGTTAAAACAAATTGTAATCTCAAAAAAAGAAGACCACAGCTTAAGTTACCGTAGAACTCAACTTACATCTACATATTCCAGCTTCATCAAAAACACTTAAACAGAAATAGCAGAAGCAAAAGAAATCTATGGAAGAGTAGCAATTTCTGACTGATGTTAATCCTAAACGTCGTCTCAAGTGGTACCACTGCCATAAAACTTGGCTGGATGAAGCATGGAAGAAACTGATATGGTTCGATAAATCGCCTTCACATTGCTTCCTCAACAAGACGTGTGTATGTCTGGAGAACGATTTTACAATCGTATGGCCCGGATTGCCTGCATCCAGCTATGTAGCGTGGCACATATTCAGTCATGATTTCTGTAGTGATCTCATAATTCTTTGCAAACTCTATCAACACCTTCAAAAGACGAGTAACTGCGTGGACATTTTAGCCAACTATTTGCATCCTGAGGTTCACACGTCGTTTGCATCTGGTGATATCATTTTTCAGGGCGTTAACTGTCCGATTCATATAGTTAGAACTCCGAAGGTGTGTTTTAAAAAGCATGAAGATGGACTAAAATCATCTCTCTTGGACTTCAAAGTCCCTTGACTCAATATTATTGAACCAGTGTGTTCTCTTTTGGAGAAGAGAGTCCTTGACAGATATCCTCGTTTATCATCTACCCTTACATATATAGTGCGGAACCTTTCACGATTTCTTCTAGAGGAATGGAATTCATACACCTTTATACATCTTTCAAGATTTATTTAGTGGAATTCTTGAACGCATTAATTTCTTTATAAATGCTTATGATGACCATATGCCTTATTAATAAAGCTTTTCCTCCTTAATTGCTAAAGATAACACCGGAGGTGGAAAACTCTTTCTAATTTTGCACATAGCATAAATTTTAAGACATTTAAATTCTATGGATTTTCCAGGCAGTAAATCTGCGATTTAAGCAGACCTTCTTCGGAATTGCCCAAATCGCTACTTTCTGACCCTTAAACCACCCATCAGGTCACCTCTGCCCATAGATAAAATTGAAAGACTGCGCTGCTTTCATTGAATTATTGTTTAAAATGTTACATGCATTTCCAACAGCATTCAAGGTTAAAAGATACCTTCCAGTTTAATTTAGTTATACTAACGTTCCGGGTTTTATCAACAAGATGGCTATTTTGTGACGGACCTTGGAAACTTTACCAGTGGTCAGAAAAATATGAAGGATTGATCCTCGAAGTCAGATTCTACGAGCATCCGGTCTACATACGCCAGATATTTGGTTGAATCAGGTTTTTAACTTCAATCACTGACGTCCCGAGGACAACACCTTGCCATTTGGCCCTCTTGGCTCAAATTTAGCTTCGAAATAAATAAAAAAATAATGTCTTTATATTTCTTGTTATAATTTTTTAAACGGCATCTATATCCTCTCTTTGAACCAAAATTATTTGTTTCATAAATTATTTGATATTTCATACATAAAATAAACCCCTGAAGTCAGTCGGAATGGTTATGAGAAGTTTAAATGATTTTCTTTAGATGAACAATACATCACATATTCTTAATTAATAATTTTTGTGTTAAAATATACACTTTGCCACATTTTAATTAGGATAAATTTAAATGTAGTTGTTTAGATGCTGTTAATACTATTCTTAAAGTCCATAATTAATAAATTGCAAATATTCTGACATTCAGACAAGAAGCATCACTTGGGAAAAGCAAGGGATTTGTTAATAAATTAGTTGTAATTGCAAATTAGAATCGATCTAGGAAAGAAATATTAGTAAACTTGTTTACTCAGAGTAAAATTACAACATTTTTCAAATTATCTGGGAGTTATTTTGTACATTTTAAATCCTCAAGCGTTTATATTCCCCAAAGTCTATGAATCAGGAAAGGTGTAGACTAAAACCGGTTAAGCGTAAATTCAACAAATTGAAATGTTATAATTTTGCTCAGTTCTTTGAAAGCTTGAGAACTTCGAAAGACTTAAAACTATTATAATCACCTAAAAGTTTTTAACCGAAAGATTAAATTCCTTAAAGTGGAATAAAGTTTCGCTCTTTCATTTTATGCTCAGCAAACAAATTTCAGCCCTAATCTAGTCTCATCTATATACGATTTTGCAGAAAGTCAAACAAAATTAGCACTAAAATTTAAATAATATGCTAGTTTAACAAAGCAGTATTTATGTACGTATAAGTATATATTTAAGCACGCACGCGTATAAGTATAAGTATATATTTAAGCACGCACTTTAATAAGTTCTGTTCAGTTAATTATTGGTCGCTGATTTTTATAATCAAGATAAATCTACTCTAAAAGTGGATTGGAGACTCATAAACTATTTAATTTATTTTGAATTATGTGTCTCATTTTTGACATATTGACTTTATAATTGATTATTATATAACCAAAGGATATCAAAAGTTAACTTTCTGAATATTTGATGTCTAAACAATGTATCAAATGAGATGAAAAAATTCATGGATATATTTTTTTTATCTTACTATGTTTTATATGGCACAATGAGCGAGAGTGGTCTTCCCTATATTTTCTCATATGCTAGGGTGTCATCCTCTCCCCCTCTCATAAAAATTGCTGACCTCCACGACCGGACCATCACTTTTACTGAATCCTAGTTAAGCAATATATATTATATTGCCCTAGAAGACCACGGCAAAGCAAATGAGGTAAAATACAAGTGGGAGTAAAATACGCCAAATGGGCGCCAACATACGATACTATGGGACCACAGTATAATCAAGAAAATCAAATATGCATTTTAATGCCTTTTCTTTGACCAATTAAAATACCGCCATGATAAAAATCTAAAATTAGGTTTAGAAAACCAAAAACCTAATTTTATTTAACTCGTTGCGTTTTGGAGTTATCTTGTTTACATGCATGCGATTGTATAGACCGACAGTCGCATACCCCATTGACTGATGTAATACAAAATTTGATACGGATCTCCGATTTTGGTGATGAAACTGTGTACCAAATTTCACCCATCTAGCTTATTAAGTTTTTGAGTTATCGTGTTCACAGGAACACGTACAGACAGACTTCCTGTGGACGAATTTCGTCCGAGATTTCCTAGAAATCTACAAATTTAGCGTTAGGACCACATACCAAATTTTTTACACGTGAAGTAAATCTTTTCGAGTTAACGTATTCACAAACAGACAGACATATTTCTAAAATTGTGTTTTTCGGACTCGGGGAGGTCTGAAACGTGGAGATTCATCAAAATCTCGAGGTTGATACTTTTATAGATCACAATACTTTTTGTATACTTTATTAATGAGAAATAAAAAAGGAATTTATAAGCTAATTTGCAGAGTTTAAGTACAACACAAAAAAGTCGTGTCTTGATTACAAAAAGTATCACGAAATGAGCACTGAGGATTATAATTTTAAATTTTTAACATTGCATAGCCGTCTTCTTAAAATTGTTTATTGTTGTATAGAAAGTGTAACTTGTCCATAAACGTAAGCATTGCATCAAAAGTTAATTTTTAATAACATGAGGTGAATGAATCAGAAATTCCATGTAAATTCCATTAAACCAAATCAGTCGTTTCTGTTCAATCGGAGTTTGGACGTTGTTAAGCACGCAGAGATAGTATGTAAACATATTGTGAAATAACTTAGTATGAAAACTTTAGAGCAACTTATAGAATTCATGAATTTCCAATAGTCTTAAAATGGTGGGCTTAGAATGAGTGATTCAAATGTGGACATTGTTCATCTTTCAGACCCTTCAAGCAGTTCATTCTCCCAGACATGCTGAATTTGCAATTGAGATCTCAGCAGAATATGTGACGGCAACGACTACTGAAATCGTGTTTACTTCTCATATGAATAAACTTTTCTTGTCGTTGGAAAGATAAATCTGCACAATATCCGTATCTGAGGATCGGAGAATCCATATGTCGCAAAGAGATAAAGCATTGACATTCTCCAAGCTACACAGAAGGAGTACACACAATTCACTAAAATAGATTGTCTTAATAAATTCAATTGCAAAGTTTACGATATTCAAAGCTAAGCCTTTGTCTGAGTATAATAATTTTCATGCAGTTAAGTTTTTCTCCTTATCCTGTATTAATATCTTTTAACATAATAAAACAATTTTTTTACTATATTTTGATTTTATGTAATAATTATTAATTTACAGTTTTAAATAATAAAATAAATTTTTAACAAAATTTCACTGTTACATTAACCTTGATATTGGACACTAAAAATATGTCGAGTTCGAATTTATTTTATATAAAGACCTGGTAAGAGGAAGCTGTTGGTTCGGTACTTCAACTGACTGGTCATTTTACAAAGTCATGCCATGATGTGATCGATTATCAAGTAAAACCACAATACGGATATAGATCTTCTATGTACAACCATCGATTGTTTTATTAATGACTTAGGCCAAGATATATTATAGTGCACTCTCGATTATCCGGGTTAATCACCAGGAGGGATCGCACGGACAATAGAAAAACACGGATAATCCGAAAACTCCTTTTTATTAAAGAAAAAAATCAACATCAATACAGAAATATAAAAATTACTTACATTTGCAATCTGTATAACATCAAACTAGGAATTTTCCATTTAACATTCACTGCTTTAAAAAATCTGTTATGCGTGTTTGCTTCTGCTGTTTGTTCATCTCTTGTCGTATATCGACACATATTTTACGAACCGCAGTAATGTCATCGTAATCAAATCCTCTTTGTCCCATATAATCTAACAAAGTTTCCACAGTTTATAGAGCAGCAGAATGAGAAATTATATTTCCCTCATTTAGTACATCTTCTGTATCAGTACTAGCTAATTCTCCATTATCAAGTTTTTGAAGGATTTCTAATTTTTGTTTAACATTTAAAACGCTTCGTTTTCGTTTCACACCACTCATTTTTACCAGTAAAAAATTTCACGCTACGAACTGACGATAAACAAGACGCAAAAACTAAAGGAACACGTGCGAAAGTGAAAGAATGACGTGTCAGGCAGGAGCGTGTTCGTACGAGAATGAGCTAGCATGAAGTACATGATTCATTTCTCGGGAAATTAGGAGTTGAACCGGTAGAGATTGCATGGAAGAAGGAAAAAAATCTATTCTTTAGACTCCGCCATCACGGCTCACTAGTTTCACGGAATGAATCTCTCGATCGAACATCAACATCGATTTTACATGCATGATAAGCGTGAAAATGTTTCGCTCTAAAATTTTTTGTGAGTCCGGAATGAGCACGGATAATAGAAACTATACTGTATTTCAAATTTGGACGATTTTTTAGTTATAATGGCATCCAATGTCGAAGTGATGCGAGGGTTATTTTGACCCAGACCTAGTAATTTTAAATCGAAATCAGATAATGAGGACAACAATCTAGTCTTTTACTCCTCTCCAATATTAAACACCACACGAAAGGAATGAAGACCCACCTTTCATGGATTTAACCTCCACGAAGAAAATGTACTTGGCAATTTTTCTGTGGAGCCGGGTCTCAAACACGCGGTCATTCAATCCCGAAGCCCCAACTCTGAAACAAGGTCACCATGCACCTCATTATTGTTAAGATATAAAATAAAGTACAACATTTTTTTTATCGATAATTATATAGTAAATATATTACATAAATCTTTAATTAGAGCTTGGATACCTGTTAGACTATAATTCACATTTGTACAGTGTATAATTTTATTTCCTTCCTAATTAAAACTTGATCCACAGAGCTATACAATACTATACAGTTGTTGCTATAACTGGTAGTTCCTTGAACTGTAGATGATACGTCCTAAAACAATACATACTGCTCTTTATCACAATCTTTAAAGGCCTAGCTATTCCTTCGGGATTTCCCTGCTTCGAGATTCACCGTGATAGTGAATTTTTTCCATATTTAAATCTTTTTTAGAATTTATGTTAACCATAAGGTATCTGTTTCCTAATCTTTACTTCATTTGAAATAGTATTTCTGCGATTAAAGTATTAATTTCTTAATTGGTTATTGCTCTTTTTGTGTAGAGATATCTTTTGTCTTATAGTTTATATATATATATATATATATATATAGTTCTTATATGGCCTACCCAGATCAAAGGGGTGGAAATGGTGGGTTGGAAAATTCATGTCCCCATAATTCCTTTCCAATTGAAGGTAGAAAGAAAATTCAAATATAACGAATTATCGCCTTATCATAACAAACAATTTTTGAGTTTAAAGGTTTTTGATAGCTGTAATGTGATTTTTCGCTCCCTTCCCAATTAAAATTGCCTTTTAACGTATGCTTGTTACACCTTGTTTGAAAGTTCTCGTCGTTTTCAGACTCTTCCACCCTCTTTCATTGCAGCTCCAATCATAATGGAAATAGAGGACGAAATGTTATTTTCCTTATATCGCCAAACAAAAGGAATGCACCTGTGCCTTCCGGCTTGCTGACTGTCTTTTTTTTCTTAAGCGAATTATTTACACATGTCCGTGCTTTTATTAACAGCCGAAATATTGCAATTAAATGTCATTTGTTCATATCAGTATGCATAAAGGCATTATTCATGGAATTTTTTTGTTAGAATCGTTCAAAAATGATGAATATTAATGGAACCATTAAAACAATATTCAACTTAAAACGGAAACAATGAAGCGGAACTATTAAAGTAGCCATCATCATGAAAATGAATAATAAAATAAAAAAATTTGCACCTATGTCATTTTCAATGATTTAAAGGAAAATTCAAAAAAATTGGAAGAAAATCGGAAAAACATGTTTCGCGTAGTGAATGCCTAACAAATAAATGTAGAGTCAAACCTCGCTTCGCTCAGCCAGGATTACATATATGCTGAAACTCTGCTATTATTCCTCGATGGGTATCGCATCAAACTAATTACTAGTAGTGTTGCGAATAAGTCATCGCTTTTCCACTCCGGAAAAAACCCTCTAAAACCTGCCCTTCATAGAAATCAATAAAAGATTAGACATTTTTTTAATGAATTACTTACACGTGTGTCTGCTTTTATTAGTTTTCCCAAAATGCAATTAAGTATCTGCTTCTATCAATATTAACAAAATTATAACTAAATGTCTAGGCATCACCAAAACGACTGAAATGTTTTAATGGTGCCAAATTTGCCAAAAATTTAAACCAGAAAACTACTTTCATCTTGAAACGAAATAAAAAATAAAAATCTATATACATCATAGTTTTTAATGCCATCAAGGAACTTTCATACCAAATTTAACGCGTTTGGTTGTGATTACGTAACAAAAAATTTTCAGACAAATATGGAAATTGCCTAGTTGAAACAGGACCTCGATAAGAGCGGTGAATTACAGCAAGCGAATTAATATTTTTTCGAAAATTTTAACAACCTCCGATCGTCATTTCATTGCAATCACAATTTGTTTATAATATTTCGATAAAATCGAGTTAGTACCAGTTGCCATTTTAGCATGAGGGTGGAATGTAGAGATTTTCAGGCATGCACTTATTAGCATTTTACACAAATCATTGTTTAGAGATGACTTCTAAATCTTAGAGTAATAAATATACTTATTGGGGCTAATAATAATATATACCTAATGAAAATAATAATAAATACTAACATTAACAATAATTGTGTTAATCATATTTCTGAGCCATAAAAGAAATCCGCAATGTTTATACTTGCAAATTTATGCAATAATATATCAAAATAAAAAAAAGAATTACAAAACAAACAGCCTACTGGCTAAAATTTAAAGATAGTTATAATTTAGTTGCTTTAGAATAAAGGAAAAAGGAGAATTAAATTAAAATTGTCTCACAAATAAGCCATAATTTTTTCAGGGATATTTTAACGAATCAAAAATATTGATGAATATAATTGTTTTTATATATTTATTAGGGGCGGATACCTGCAATAGAAGAAGAGCTGAAACTTCAAAAATGTGGAAGAATTTTCTAGAAATGCCGTTAATTTGAAATCAGATATATTATCCTGTTCCTTAATTGAAATTCTCTAGGGAGAAATTATCTAAGCTGGGATGCGAGCAATTAAGGATTACATTGCAAAGCCAGGGGAAAATATTTGACTTCGTGACTTCGCGGAATGCTGAAAATTACTTCTGATTGTGGTGTCAGGATCTATTTGCAGTGGAATTTCGAAGGTATTTTTCGAGTCAAGCATATTTTATTTAAAAGAAACCTTTTTGAACTTTTACAAATCCTCTCCGATTTAGTACATATGTACCAGGACGCGGTAATTAACTGTAATTTTTAAACCACAAGTCGAGCTATCAGTGCCTTTCCGTAACATCCGGTGTCATCTGAATGAAAGTCGTCACGACATTAATACCCGAACTCAGTGTTGAGTTCCAACTGCAATCAACGGTACCGGCTCGACCCTTCACGGAGGAGATACGTTCCCACACTCACCCCACATCATTACTATACCCACTAGAGAAGCGATAACCCGCTTAAGTATCTAGCGACTTCTGATCCCCGCACTCGTGGTGTCTCCCGGTGGGAGAAAAAAAAATTTAAAAGGCATATCCAATTTCTTAACTATAGTGCCATCCAAATTCCAAATTCAATCTACAGATAGTTTTTATTCCATTTATATATATGTGGGCAAACTTCTTATACCCCATGAGATGAAAATTTGTCATCCAGAAACACACTCAGTTTTGTGTATTTTCATAGTTTTATTTATCAACATGCTCTGTGATGCCAAAAAATGTAGTAATGTAACACACAATAGCAGGCCATCCTAATGGACTCGCTCCTGATAACATTTGTAAATATGTAGCGTTTAATAGTTTGGTAAAGTCTAAGAGAGGTCACCACCTCGGGTTTTGTGATTTTTCTTCCACTTCATGTCCGCGATGCTTAAATAATCTTAAGGGTTATAGTTGCAGGGGCATGAAGAGGTGTTATGTTATGTCCCTATAAACGTCTGTCACTTAGCGAATGCTATCCTCGTAGACTTTACATCTACTAAGGATCACTGTCATCTTCCATCCTTGTGTCACTGATATTAGTTACTGAAATAAAGATCTATAATCCGAATTTATTTCATAGCACATTGTTATTCTAACCAGAAAATAGATCAGAGCTTTGAATCATATAAAGTCTTCAAAGCATAAAAATCTTCAGACGAACAGTTCCCATAATCGATGATAAAAGTACAAGGATTAGCAAGTATTTTTTAAATACAAAACACGCTTTAGAAGATTCAATTAGACAAAAATATTCACAAGAGTTGTTTTATCCTGTCAGGTCCTGTTTTTTATTAATGTCTTTCGCCTATATTCGTCATTAACCCTTTGAGAACAACTGACACAAGTATGTACCAGCTTCTCGTAGCGTTAAGCGGAAGGCTGTCCTCAAAGGGTTAAATTTTTAATGAATAATATGTTACCGTCTTCCTAGGATATAAATTTGACGACAATTTAAGAGATATCTTCCCCCTAAAGAATCTTATTTAAGTATTTGAAACTATCAACAGCACTCTGACACGAAAGAAAAGTAAATGTGGATATTCATTTTCCCCTTAAGCTTCAATAAAAGTGAAAAAATACATAGATGGAAGGTTCTATCTCGAATACATTATGTTTATTTAAGCACAATACGCAAAAAGTTATTCACTTAAGTACTTCGACATGAATACCACTTTTCATTCCGTCATATTTTAAAATTATTTATCACATTTTTTGGTAAATAATGATTTTATCCAAATTTTCAATTTTTACATCACTAACAAAGTTTATTCCGAAACAGTAATACTAATAGAAAATTATTCGAAATATAAACCTAATAGAATAACAAAGTACTTCCTTCTCAAAAAAGACGATTTTATGTATTTCCAGACTGGAAAGATTTTTTCATCAGATAATTCTTCTATTTTTTTTTTAGGTTTGGTGAAACTCGTTCTATCTTAAAATGCGACACTAAGCTAATACATTTTAACTTGTTTTCGAAATTACGATAAAATTTCGCACCAGAATATCGCCATCAAGACATTTAAAAGTACTTAAGTGTAGTGATTTGAATCTGTGCCAAAAGAAAGCGCTTCAATTATCAGTTTTTCTTAATTCAGTTATTTCCCTAGCAGAGCGTCCAACCTTTTCCCCGTTTCACGAGATTTAAAAAATACGGTCAGGAAAACAAGCATTAAGAGCATGAAACCTTAGGACATTGAGTATTCATTAAAATGTATAAAATATTTTGAAATAGATTTAGAAACTGCTTAGTAATGATTTTCACCATAAATTTAAAAAGGAATATTCTTTTTTTGAAAGAGATTGGTGATCATTAACGTTTCACATGCTAGTTATTTACCAAATTTATTATTTCTACAATTCATTTATCTACTGCATTTACCAGTTTAGAACAGCAAATGACATGATTTAGTCAAATTTATCATACGGCATTTATTTGATTAAAATTAAATAGAATGATATAATTAAATAAATTACTGCAGGTGAATTTTTTATCTCAATACACTCATTGATTTAAAAAGTTTCGTTTCTCCTAAAACTTTAACAAAAAATTTAAAAAATATGTTTAGCTATTATTATAAGGCTCTTGTTGTGGAATACATTGAATGAAACTTAAATTCTAAGATAAATCTAGAGAAATATATTTGCTTTAATCTTATAGCGTAATCAAAATACATAAACTATTATTTTTTCAAAAATTGAATTCTTTCCATATAAATTAAACTACATGAATTAATAATTCAAAAAAATATACGCTGAAAAAAATTAGAATAGCAATTTCCAACTAATCGCCATCTCTTTCAAAACCTAGGTATGCTTAAATCATTGTTTCGAAAATAAAAGTTTATTCCGCAGTACCTGTGAAAATGTATTTCTTTAATACCCCAAAATAAATTCTCAAACAGAATTTCAAAGGAATTGGCGAAAAACTGATATTGTACGAATTATAATTATGGCAAATGTCGCACATTTCTGATTTTACTTTGAAAAATGGTCAATTGACATCCATATATACCATATACCGACAGATATCGACAATTCAACTTTGCAAGTGCAATGATGGAGGCATACCAACAATTTATAATAGTTTAACAATGGAATTAAACAGTTAAACTCTTTGTTACTTGTTAGACAGTTGAAGAAACTGTTTATATTATATGAATGAACAGTTGATATGATAATAATCAGGATTTCAGCGACATATTAATGAAATTGGACTATATTATTTATTATACCGCACAAATTCTCTTGATTTGAGAGATATAATGCATCGCTATATGACATTTTTCGACCAATTATAAATGACTTTTCTACATAGTACAGATGGACCTGCAAATAATTACGTGTTTATATCAATTGTATATGGGCCTAATAAGTGGCTGAATAGAATAATCTGTAGACAATATTTCATATTAGAAATCCGTTAGTTTAGAAATCAAATTATTTATGTCCTTGATTTCAATATTGTAAACATTTTATGTAAATATAATTGCAAATGTTATATTTGTAGCTGATATTAACTTTAAAAAAACGTAAAAACAAGGAATCTAGAAATCATAGTCAATAAATCGGAGCACTTATAATAACTTTTCCTTCGCTTCAGAATCAAAACAATGACATTTTTCTCTCATTATAATTACAAGACTGTGATTACCATTTTAGTAGCAGTAACTCATCAGTCAAACTCGAAGAAACATATTACAAGAAAGATAAAACGTTGCATCTATTCTGTTAAAGTTAAAACAAATGAGGAACTCACAGTAAAATGGAACTCCAACCGCTTTTTCTTTTTCACGGTCATCTGCTGCACTATTAACAAGCATGCACAGAACGAGAATGGGCAATGTGACACATATCCAATGAGTCATTGTCATGTTGGCCGAATGCGAGAAATGACAGTCACTTGACGTTCAGACTATCACAAGAAGCAATCGCGGAATCATGATGAGCGTCTACTTGCAAGCCAGCGCTTAGCAGAAACGCGCTCATACTGATTTCGTCCCAAGTTCTAAAGCCCGCCGCTCAGTCCACTGTCTTTAAGAGATGCCCACCCCAGCGCCACGGTGCTCTTGCGCAGGGGCGGAACTTCTGGGACGGAGAATTTTGGTTTAGAAGTGTGCCGGACCGGATCATACAAACACGTTCTACGCTAACTCTGTCTCAAGTAAGGAATTATCTGGATGGATTTCAATCAAACAGAGATTTGCAACTAAAAGGGGGGGTTTTGTTGTTTTTCTCTATCAACAAGTAGTAGATAAAATTTTTAAATATCAAACTTATTTTATCCGACTGCAAAACATATCTTTTTATTCGAATAACTTTTGTTTCAAGGCGGAGCAGGCACTTTTCTACAGAAGGTATGCGATTATATTTTGAACACTTCCAAAGAAAACTATTTTATTAATTAAAGCTGTATGGAGGAATAACCTACAACGTTTTATCGGATTTTTCCTCATTCCCTTGTTTTCAGACTTCGACATATACGCAATATTTTTATTCATTTACTTTCCCACTATAAGGTTAGTTCATGAGACAGTATTTGTTATTTATGGACAAAATAATAATAGGATTTGTTATTCATAGTGTAAATATTGAAATAGTTTGTCGTTTATAGACAAAGTATTAATTATTATTTTCGCAAATTTGCTGTGAATGCACCGAAAGTGAAACGGTAGCTAACAGGTGTTGAGTGCAGTTCGCACATTATGCTTTTATCTCCCTCATAAAATGCTATCATTTACGCAAAAGGATTTTATTCTCCAAATGCCGTTACTTAAAAAGGTTTTATTAAAAATAAATTTTAAAAATTAAAATATTTGAATTAGTAGTCACTTCACGTGAGTCACGCTAATATCTTCATAATATGACTGTTCTCCTAGCACTATTAACAAGAACAAGAAGAACGTACTTCCGATACCAAAAAATGGAACACAGCTGAAACCAGACATTAATAATTTTATATATTTATTAAGTAAGTTATTTCGATTAATTGAAAAAGGTTTCTTTCTTCTTTCCTAGGGTCTTTCAAAAAACAAAAATTACCAATGGGCAAAAATAAAATTAAAAAGTTGCTGGTCAATAAATTTGTGATATAAAAAGGTTCAAATATTCCTATTTAAATTGGGAAACATATTACACTTTAGGTAAGTTCTTCAGCTTTAACTTAAAGTCCGTAGGTAAATTCAGAATAAAGGTCTTGCTCTTTTTAAGTTTAAAATATTCTCGCAACAGTCGAAATAAATAGCCTTAAAGATTCAAATTAATTCATTAGAAAGTTTTTCCTCACAAAACATTCACAGTGTTCTTCCACTTGTAATTTGCTGCATATTTATTAAGATTCCCCACATGCCGATAAACTTACTGACACTTTAAGTTCAAAACTTTATTTCTAAAATATAATTAATCTCTTTACAGGTTTAGACCATAATTATAATTCCGTCTCAAAGCAAGACAGCATATGATTTAAATTCAGTTTCTAAAGAATTAAGCTCTTTCATGCATTTAATGGTATGCGCTATTTCTTGGATGGGCTGATTATATGGTTGAATAAAGATGACAACTTTCAAACGATTAGTTAATATGTAATAATGTTAATGAGCTTTGGATCTAATGGAACTTCTCATCTCTTCTCACGCATTGAAAAGATTATTCAAGTTAATGAAAAATGTTTAAATGCAATAAATTAAGATTTGTCATATAAAGCAGCTATGGAAGTCACGTAAATACCAGTAAGGATTAAAGGATTACGGAGTTGTTGATGATTAACGCAACACTTGATTATTATGACTAAGATGTATAAAGCCTCAATGATTGCAATGAAATATATAGGTTTGTGAATGGTGATATCGTTCATGGGTGTCAGTTGCATGACATGAATTTGGGTGGTAAATATATTGATGTTTCTATAATAGGTGAAAATTTTCTTTCTTTTGATAGTTCAGCTTTTACTACTAATGTTTTTGCTGACGACATACATGGTAAATATAAAAATGGTTTGCCAATAAATTAGCACTGGCGAGTATATATTTCGAGAAAGCTGAATAAAATTTCCAATGCAGGTATTTTGAGGTGTGTGTATGTGTGTGCAAATGTATGGTTGTGTGTGTGTGCAAATGTATGGTTGTGTGTGTGCGTGCGTACATGTATTTTTTAAAATATTTTGCATGGTTAAATAAGGTGCTTATTTGGGTTGTTGTTGTTATTTATGTTAAGGTTGATATTTACGTATTTTAAAACGCGTCAATTTCCTTCAGGGGGGACTCCGATCGGATCGAATCCTGCGTCCACGAATAGATACGTGTTTTTTCATCTGCCCAATTTCTTTTAAATTTATATTGTATTTATCAAGTTAATTGCTTTTTGAATATAACTTCACTCTTGATTTTTTTATTTCCTAGACTTGTTTTGTTAAGTTGCAAACGGTGTCTTTTCCCGTTGGTCTGTTTCAGGCCTTATACCAGTGTTTCCCAACGTGAGACCCACGTCAGACAAGGGGGCAATCTGATTGTCGACGGGAGTAATTCGAAAATGAACTCGTCCGAAGTTTAAACGCAACCTCTGCTGTGATTTTATTAGATACATATATAAAGTGTGAGATCAAAAAGGCGCATTTCTCTTCAGGATGCACTTGCTGAATAATTTTTTTAAATATATTAAAAAATGTTCTCAATCCCCGCAACCTTTTCATAGAAAAACTGTGAACTTATGAAAAAATATTTCATATCTAAATTTAAGTTCTCCATTTATATCTTTTGAAAATTAACTCACTGTGTTTCTCAACAATATCCTAGTGATTTCTTCTTGAAATCTATCATTTAAGTTTCTTCAGTAGGGTGGGCCGAAAAACACTTTTTTTTTGTTTTCGAAACCCTATAGTGAGGAAAACTTGCCTCTAGGCTAGATAAGTAAAATGCAAAAAAAGTTCATTTTTTGCTTACATCTGGCGATAGCGCATCGAACCTAAACTTTTCGAAAATATACGATTTTAATAATTTTTCTAATAACTAGAAAAAATGATATAACTTCCATAACAAGTAGTTATAAGTATAGTTTAGTACAACAAAGTGTAGGAAAGATAAATAAATGAAAAATAATACATTTTACAATTTGTTAATAGCTCATTGCACTAAAAAAAAACCCTTTTTTTACAAAAAATTGAACAAATTTCCAATGAAACAAAAAGTTGTTTCTCATTGTGTAAAATTTCAATTTGTAATCAAATATGCCAATTTGTAATCAAATAAGCCTGAAAATCTTTACTTGCCTGTAGTTTCTTTTGGCACTTTGAAATCAGATTTTCTTGAAGAATATGGCATTGAAGTTCTTGAAAGTGTAAAGTTCTTGAAATGTAGTTCTTATAAAACCATCCCTGTGGGATTGAAACCGACGACTTTTTTTGATACCTCGATTACCAGCTTCACACATCCTTCCATTGCTTGGGTGTGACATGGAAAGTCACCTCTTGATTGAAAAAGTAAACTCAAATCAGTTTTGAAGATCCGTAAAAGAGGAACCTTATTCAATTTTACAAGAACCAGGTTTGGTGTTCGTTGGTCACGTTGCACCGTCTTCTGGGTCTGCTCAAAACATTGCAATAGCATTCTTTCTTATATGAACGAAACTTGATTTTTATTACATTAACTGGACGTAATTGGATGTGATGGAACCGTTACCAATACGGGGTGGAAAACAGGTGTTATTTGCCAAATTGAAAAACAAGCTAAAAGACCACTACAGTGGGGGGGGTGCAAAAATGAACTAAATGAATGAATGAAATGAACTCTCTTACACTTTAATGAATTGCCATTTCGGCATCTGTTCATAAATTCAGATGGTGAAACGACTAGGCCAAAATCATTTAGTGGTCCGATTGGTACACAACTCAGTAAATGTGAGAAACTCCCAGTGGTAAATTTTTAAAGTAATGAGTGTGAGATTCCAGAAATTGAATGGAAAATTTTAAGCAAAGATCAACAGCATCTGCTGGACATAAGTTATGCTATAAAATCAGGCATATATCCTGAAGATTTATCTGTTCATGAACCTGGTCCACTTTCCCATTCAATATGGTTAACAACCGCGAACAGAGTTCTCCGTTTGTATTTAAGTATTGAAAACCCAACATATGAATACAATATCTTAGTTTCTTAAATCCTAAAGTCATATATTCCTGTATGGTTTCATATTAAGAAAAGTAAGTACTTCACAAATGTACCAGAACATGTATTTGAAGTTATAAAATCGTCAAGATTCCTGCCAGAAAACTTGTTAAAAGTCATTGACCTAGTAATTCAGAGTAATGCATTTTTGACCATCCAGAAAACTTGGTTTTGAGTGTGATAGTAGATAAAAGGAATCATATAAGAGAGTTAGGTTTCAGAATAATTATAAAAGCTAAAAACCTAGCTTCGAAAAGAAAGTCAGTTAGGAATTTCCAACCACCAAAAATAAATTTCCTAGCTGCAGTCTACATTGAAATGATTCACTGGAACACTATTACACTTTCACCACCACCTTTGCTGCGAAGATTCACGAATCAAGAGATTTGGTCTAAGGTCCAATCAGGTGGAACAGCGGCTGAGTGGAACTTTGACAAGTTCCCATGTCATACCCGAGCAGTGGAACGACGTGTGAAGCTGGTAACTTAGGCATCACAAAAAGTCGACGGTTCTAATGCCAGAGATGGTTTTAAAGAACTACACATCTTTCAAGATCTTCAAAGCCAAATTTTTCATGCAAATCTTATTTCAAAGTACCAAAAAAAATTGAAGGCAAGTAAAGGACCATATCTGCTTACAAATTGAAATTTTACACAATGAGAAACAACTTTTTGTTTCAATGGAAATTTGTCAATTTTTTGTAAAACAATGTGCTTTTTAGTGTAATGCGCTATTAACAAATTGTAGAATGTATTATTTTTCATTTATTTACCTTTCCTACACTTCGCTGTATTAAACTATACCTACATCTACTTGTTATAGGAGGTCTTTGATTTCTTTCCAGTTATTAGAAAAATTATTAAAATCGTATATTTTCGAAAAGTTTAGGGTCGATGCGCTACCGCCAGATATAAGAAAAAGAAATTTTTCTTTCACTTTACTTATCAACCCTAGAGGCAACTTTTCGCACTATAGCGTTTCGAAAAGAAAAAAAAATTCGGCCCGCCCTATTCTTCAGTGTAAAATTTAATTTTTGAATATTAAATATGTATATTGTATATGTATAATATATATGGATATTAATGTATATTATGTATAATATATGTTGGATGCAAAAAGCTGCGCCATAGCAGGGGGACTCTAGAGCATGCGCAGTCATCTGGCAGTTTCCTTTAGAGCCCGGATTGTGGGCGTTATTCCAATGGGGAACTTCAGCATTTTTTAAAAACACATGAAAGTCATCCGCATTTGTAGAAAAAATCATTCTAATTGCAAATATGCAAGTGAAATTTTACATAAAAATTTATTTATTTAAATATTGAGAGCGAAAGATGCACTGAAATAGCAGGAATCATGATGCATTCCGAAACGCACTCTCATTGGCAGAGTAGATTTTGACGTCAAAGTTGCTTTCCTTCGCATATTTCTCTTTCGCTACTTTTGTGCCCTGCTTTGAATCAAAGCGTTTGTACCAGCTAACATTTTAAAAGTGAAGTTTTTTGCTTTTCTACTATTCAACGTTCAATTTAACAATGGATATTGGTTTTGTACAAGGTAAATCGGATAATTTGCCAAGAATTGATTCTACAATGATGGAAATGTATTTCAAGAAAAATTCCGATTTTATGATGACTTAGATACGAGGAATAAAAGCACAACGGTAAAATTTCTCCTTTTTTGTCTTATAATCCTCCTCATTGAAACAACATAAAACAAAAAATAAAATGAAATGCTGAACTTAGCTAAAAAATCTGTCATAACCCAGAATCCAAACAGTATCCCATGGTGTGTATACTAATTTGTAGACAGGCAAAATGCTTAAAAAATAACAAAAAGCATGTAAAACAGAACCGATGAAACAAAATTAATTCTAGCTTAAGATCTTTTTAATGTTAATCGAATTCGGCATAAAAAAAGAAAGGAAATCTTTAAACTCTCATAAAAAAATCCACTGAAAATGAAGAAATAAATTAATTCTGGTAATGATCCATAATAAATTAATCATCACAATCTCCGTGTGGATGAATCAGCATAAATAAAAAAAAAGCAAAAAACCGCTTCAGGCCAGCTACATCTTCATGCATGTGTCCGCGCTTAACTTTACATGTGAAAAAAGAAAAATAAACTTTTTTAAAAAATTAAACAAAACCGTGGTTTGAAAAGTATAAAATAATTTTATTTTAAAATCGGTGCCAAAATAGAAACAATATTAAATCTATTTATAAACCTTAATCAACAATAGAACCTTAAAACTACACGTGGCTACCAAGTAATCTTTCAATACGAACTCATACAGGTACTTATGCGTTTAACCTCATCTTACACTTATATCAAAAAGAGAACAAATATGAAATTCAAGGCTCTTCTTTACAGTACTTCCTGATATTGTTATGGGGTATCAATGGTTTCATAAAATGTAACTTCCATGTAATCAAAAAAGGGGGATAATAGACGGATAAAAACAAATTAAATTTAACTATTTGCTTTGAAATATCTATTTCTTTTTTCCTGCTAACCCCACCTTATACTTCTTTAACTAACTTTTTGAAGACAAATTTTGATTTTAATACATTCATTGAATATAAAGGATTTATTTTGCGTCAAAAACTAATTTTGCGAATTATTTTGTTGAACTACGAATGAAAAGGAATTTTGTTATCAAACAAGTCGTGGATTTAAACTAATTTTTAAGATATTCTTATTAATTTTCAATAGTACTGTAATTTTTAAAAAAATATAAGAAACGTTCGAATATCCACTGAAAAAATTTATGCAATAAAATAACAAGAGCAAGTTTTTTTTTAAAGTATCTTAAAGAAGGTGGGATCTTCTATATTCTTACCCTTTGAAGGGCCATGGCCCCTCAAAGGGTAAAAAGATAAATTCCATGTAATCAAACGGGAAAAAATTAATTAAATTTAACTATTTGCTTTAAAATATTTTTTTTGGCTGCTAACCTCACCTTATACTTCTTTTGAAAACAAAAAAAGATATCGAATTCTGAATTTACTGTGCTTCATGATGTACGATTTTAATAGATATAATATAGATATATATCGCATCAAAATGATCTCCACAGACATGACGAATGCTGATGGCTGATAATTCCGGATTAAGCTTTGGATCCCTCTTCATCGCTTTACACCACTTTTTGCGAATAACATAATTTTTTGCACATTGATAAATAATTTAACGGGTTCCCTTACAGTTGTATCACTACATTTAGGAACAATACAATAATTGTATCTTGCTGACATTATTTTATCTGATGCGATAGTCAGAAAATATAGGAGAAAAGAGAATCTCTACAGAAAGCGAAAGGGAAGGAAGCGTGTGTCTCCTCTGTCAAGCAACTATGACGTCAGACCCGTTTTGGGCCAAAATGGATCGTTTTCCCCGCGTTTTCTAAGAGGCGAACTTTGATTGCAAATTAAAAAAAAACTGTCTACAATTTTTTCTTATGTTATTGTTCGTTTCGAAGCATTTCACCTCGAATTAAAAAATAAAAAAAATGCTGAAGTTCCCCATTGTGCAATAACGCAGCTATGCAGTAATAGTAACTGTCGTTCTTGCTTTTGTGTTATGTTGCTTGTTGGTTTTGTATAATGTTTTAGCTATTTTAATAAAGTATCGTTTTGCCAATATGGGCTGTATTATTGAGAGTCTATTACACCAGATTTAAGAGAGAATCTGGTAGATTCAAAGAACCTACTAAGTCTTTCAGATGTGTTGTCATATTAAATGCAACAATACATATGAATATTATTGTATATTATATATGAGTATTAAATATTTATAATATATTATATGTATATGTGCATGTTATATAGGGGCATAAGGATTTAAGAAAGGCTAAGGTGGGACATGACAAAAAAAAGTTTGGGAAAGACTGCCTTACACCGTCTTTGATAGTCTGGGTAGGTGTGAATTTTAAATTTAATAATTTTTCCACGTGCATGTGTTCACTCACGATTACTTTTTCGCACACGTGGAAACTCAGTGAAGAAAAATAAAATATTATACTTTTTTGTTGCTTCCCAGTCCTTATTGGCTGTTTTTAGTTTTCTCATAATCTTTACTTAAGAACCGTTCGAATGGACTTTTGGTTTATAATTATGAAGAAGAAATATCTGTTGAAGAGATGTTGTTTGACGCTTGAAATTTTCGAAATGTTATCACTGTAACTGCAACTGTGAGTGCTGAACATTTGTTTTCACTTCATTCTTGAAAGCATACCCTTAAATAACAGCATTCAAAATTTCATACACTTTCCTTGAAAGTTATGATCTCCTGGAACTATATCAGCAAAGAATTTTATGATCACATTGTAAAAAATTTTCAGATTACCATGGAAGTAAGAAGAACACTGCATGCAATAAAACTGTATAAAATGTTTATTTTAATTCTTTCGAAACAAGAAAGCTTTTCATTTTAGGTATTTAATATGACTTAAATAATTTCATTTGGAATTACATGGGGAATGCCTGATTTAACAAATTTATGAAGTTGAGAATAGAAAAGATTAGCAAAAATAATAATAAATAATTATTCTTAAAAATGTGTGAATTGAAATAATAAAATTTATAAGAAACACAGCTATATAGTTTTTAAATTTATATTGGATGTCCATATCATTTTAAGATCGTCCGAGAAAGGGAAGAGTTTCCGAATGGTTTAACTGTATATTTCCTCATAATCTATAAATCTACTATTATCATCATTCAAGTGATTAAACGAAAACCACATTGATATTAGAGCAATGTGGGAAGATAGCGAATCTGTCCCTATAAATAAAAGAGCTTTTCAAAAACTAGAGGACGTTGGATTCCCAAATGGGAAACTACAAAGAAACCCCTAACAGAGACTCTCCTATCTATTTCAAATACATCACACATTTCAATTGTTGACCCAGCTAATAAAGAAAGGCTTTCACTGATAGCGAAGGAAATAGAATTTAAGAAAAAAAAGCATTAAAAAAATGACATAAAAAATTAGAGAAACGAATTGGCATTTCTTAAATATTAATGCACATACAGATACGATATTCTGATAGATAGACAGTGCATTGACGTATGTAAGATGACGATTTAATGACTGCATGCATTTGCATAATGTGCGATAAAAATCAGATAAATACATTTTATTGTATTTCAGCTTTTCTCAGTTTAAAGTGGAAGAAACACGGATCGATATTTTAATTGTTTCTTTTATTATCTATCTTGTGCTATGGATTTATGAAACTGCTACACTGATCTTGATAATATAAAATTTAATATTGAAACAAAATTTCTCATGTCAATGTGTTTAATAAATGTTACGAAAATAGTATCAATTTTTTAGCACGCCATTATTTTCCCTAAAATGCATTAAGAAGAAAAAAAATTCTAACAAGCATTAAAATTACGTGATTAATATCCTTGATATTGCAAAGTAATGCATCGCAAATATTATGAATGTTTTTATCTAAAAAATATCAGATCAACATATTCATGTTAAAAGGATTATTTTATAAAGACTTACACGTTACTATAAAATATTTTAAATATTTACTTACTAAACACCTATAAAAGAAAATGAGATTATTTTGATTCTAATAATAGCCCATATAAAGACTTGTTTCCTAAAAGAGCACGCATTAACCCTTTAAAACCGGACATTTTTTCATCCTTAAATTTAATTTTTTAGGAGCGTACCCGTACAATCGTGCCGGTTAGGCTTTTTCTGTGTCAACGTGAACCCGTACAATGGTGCGGGTTAGGCTTTTTCTGTGTAAACGTGAACCCGAACGATCGTGCGGTTTTTGATGTCGAATGGCGATCTATTTCCAAATTAATCTCTTGTGCTGAAATATTTATTTCTTTTTCATTCAAACTGCAGTCTTCTTTTATTATCCGTGGTTCGTATGTTGAATCATCAATATCACTTTCCTCTGACATTCACTAAATCCTGAATCAGATGCTTGTAATATTTGAAAAATAGCTTCTTGAGTGACTATTTTACGCCTTCTAGACATCCTTATAATATGATATAAACATTTAGCAGAAAAGAAAGAATATATATATATATATATATATATATATATTGCAGTGCCTTTACGAAATGTCGGATGGCTCCCTTCAATCCCCTGCTTCTTTAGAAAATCTTCCTTTATTTCTTCCAGCAATGTCTATTGTGTACGCATTCCTTTCCTATACTGATTATATTCAAGGAAGGGCCACGCATGGTTTCCCTCGATCGTTAGGGCTGGAGGTATTTCCAAATGTACAGATGAGATCTCTGACCATAGCGTCAGTTTTTACGGCTTTTGTACCTAGTTTCCTTGTCAGAATTGAATAATTACGAATACACGTACTAACACCAAATTCTTCTTGCTTCCCCATTAGTAAGCTAAGGAGGAAGATAGGATTTCAAGGATAGAGTGAATACTATTGTGGAACTTTCTGTGGGTAGTCTGATTTGTTACGGAGCTTTCAAAGATGTCCTTCAAAATACTTTGAAAGAGTTTGTCACATTTGAGTGTTGATAAAGTAAAAACGACAATGCGAAAGTTTCTCGAGGAATACTGAAGACCATTGGAGACGGTGGGACATATTTCGTGAAACTCTCTTGTAAAAAAGTTAAAAGCAGAAAAAAATTGTTTATATGTAAAATATTTCATTTTTAGGTGATAGGAAATGAACCATGTATTTATTTTTTAAGTTAATTTTTTTCTTAATATAGTACCCATTTTAGAATTAAGGCCTTACGTAGTGATAGAGTCGAAAGAAAACACCGAGATGTGCATCGGATCACGCGAGAAGACATTACAGAAAGGAAGTCGATTTTCGGACAGTAAGCACAAATAAAGCTGAACCTGCACGATAGAGAGGGTAAACAAATATTACGCCTAAAAAGAAATTATATTAACTCTTAACTAACATATTTTCATATCTTCATTTATTTCAACATTAAATAAAGAATTGCTATCTAAGCAATTAAATATGTATTAATAATTAGCTAATTGCGACAGATAAATATTTCAAAGGTTTAGCGCAAATTTTTACAAACAGATTTACCGCGATTATAATTGAAATATGGACCGTCTCTGCCGTCTTTTGCGAAAACTAGATACTATTTATATTCTGGAAACTAGAACAGTCGTTCCTTCCCGGCATTTATAAAATAAAACTCTCCAGGAAGCAGAAATGCTAGCTAATGCCTAACACCCGCGATCGTACGGGTTCGGTCTTAAAGGGTTAAAAATTTGCAACATTCAAAAGGCTTCAAATAAATATCCTCACTTTCCATACATGTTATTTACAATTCAGTCGTGTAAAATGTTTCATAGTTTGCATAATGTAGCTACTTAAGAACCATTATTACTACTTAGAGTTCTAAAAAGAGAAATCCCACTCTTTTAGTTAAAATGATGAAACAAATGACAGACACTCAAAGTGTATCATAAATTATTAGAAGAAAATTTAAGTTCACTGATACCTTTGATCCCAGTCCCAATGATCTTCACAACGGCCATCACTTGCTCCTATTAAGTGAGCAGCATCCAGACAGATCTAAGCAGAAACAGAAAGAAAATGCAACAAGGAAATTGTCGTTGGGTAGGAGGAGGTTACGATTGGTAAACAAATGAAAAAGGATTACTCTAAGAGTGGAACGCCGGAAGTGTTATTTGAGCAGTATTTCTAGAATAAAGGAAGCTGAACGCAGAAAATCTGATTTGCTTCAAATTCTACTATTAGATAACGTTACTCTTCTTCAGGGTGATAAAATTTTATTCCTTGAATAGACAACATATTACAGGAGAGAGCGGTTGTAATCAGGTAAAAGTAAATAAACCAATCCAACTACTAATCATGTATACAATACATGGGAATCTGAATAACATATTTGCATTTTTAAATTTCCGATCCTTTTAATTTGAGATATTGCAGAACTCCTTTCAAATAGATATACACATAATACTTTTGAATGAATCCTTTTTTTTGCTAGAAATCATGAAATGGAATTCTTTTTTATGTGAAAATCAATCAAGTCGTCGAGCCATTTTTATTTGCAGATGGTCTTTATGAAAAGATACCGGCTTTTTCCATTTATGCCTCTTATACATTATTTGGAGCTGCGTAATTTGAGAAATAACGTTTTTTTCCCATAGGGGATAGAAAATTTAATACATGATTATTTATTTAATGAAATAGAAGACTAGGAACGGAAATCGAAATTTTCTTTTAACTGTAAATTTGTTATATATTATATCCTGTATTTTATGTTGTATGAGTCACTAATTGTACTGCCGAAACAATTATGAAGTCCAAATTTTATACAGTCCTCCGGTTCTATTAGCCACCATTAATAAAATATTCCTGACATGCTAACATTTTAAACAAAAAGAAATGTCCCACTCTTATGCTACTAAAATTATCCGAGTTACGAAGCTTTGAATATCCCTAATATTATATAAATATTATGTAATAATGTAATATATAATATAATATATTATAATTAAATATATTTTAGACTATATCGATGGCCACCTCAAGGAAGATCCTGCAATCGATTGACAGAGGTTCCTAGAACCAGCCGTTGATGGAATTAAAGTTTTAAAATTCCAAGTCATCATAACTCGGTCAACTATGATCACAGAACAAGGGAAATGCGAACATTTTTGTTAAAACAGTTATTGTTTTAAGCCCATTTTATTAAATATGACGCGTAGGAGCAAACAATTGTATAAAAACTTAGACCTCTTAATTTATTTAGAAATGCATTTATTTATTCAAAAAACATAAAAATATAATTACTTGTGTATTCTGAAATTATTCTAAAGTAATGTTGTTTCTTAATGTTGAAGAATAAAGTTTGTGTAAGATTATCATTCTTACACAATGGATATCACATAAAAATCCTTTGAAATCAGTCTTTTTCAATTTGTGACTGGAGGAATGATTAGAAATTTAAAAGAAAATATGATTAAATTAAGCTTTATCGTTTTCTGCATTTGCTAGTCTAAATAAATTTTGTTAAAATTTCGTTTCACGTTTATTGGTAGTCTGCTGCCGTTCTTTGAGAAAATGAACAAACATTTTAATTTTATTTCAACTTTTGAAATCAACTGAACAATTTTATATTACTCCTATATTGAATTGTGAATAACACAATTTTGCTCAAGCCCCTGGCTAACATCTCAGTGGCAATTGCATCCGCTATATTTAATTAAGTTTTCATATTTCATAGATAATTTTTAATAATCTAATCTCTCTTATATTGATAAATATAAATCTTTTCACCAATACATGATACTTTGAATCTTTCATGATACTTTACACAAAATCTTCGCCTGGCATTGCGTTAATCAATATGAAAACTTCGCATTTATATGATTAATTTGATTACATGATTAATTTAACTTAATTAACTTAACTTAACTTAATTTAAATTGTATGAAAATTGTTAAAAAACTTTACCTACATGCCTATGTATCGCTTTTTTTGATATCTTACCTAATGTATGGAGTTCATTATTTTTCCTTTTTCAACAGTCTAATAATATTAAGTAAAGCTGAAATTTAATTAAAAATTATCTTACTCAAACCATTATTTTATTAAGTTATTTTTAAGAAAAGTATTCTGATAACTACAAATTACAGGAAACATTTTTTCCTACAAATACGGATTACGAAAACTGATAAAACTTCTAAAAGGCGCAGCTGTTCAAAACAGGTCAAAAGTGTATAATATAACAATTTATCATTTTTTTGTTTTATATTTACTTAATCATGTTATCCGTCAACAAATTATTTTAAAAATATTTTCTCTTTAAATGCTTAAAAATTAAATTCATTAAAATTTCAGCAACCGCAATTTCTCCAACAGTTATTAAGTGTTACGGAAGATGACATCAAATACTTACTATGGAAAAAAGAATTTAACATTGCAATATTTTAATTTTATTATGAACACGATTGAATTTAACAGCTCTGTTAGTTTAAATGTTTCTTATCGAATTCGAAAAGAATGACTTAGGCAGGAAATTTAATCATTCCACATGCAGAATTTTTTAATCATAAACAACTGACCTGGATAATACGTTAATTAAAATTTCTGACATATAAAGCATATGTTTGGCAACCATTTTTATTTGATACCAAAGAGTAATTTTTCTTCCTATTGAGTTTCCAAAGCATAGATAGTCATGATTTTCTTAAATTTAATTAATATCCAAAATTAATATCTTGCAATAAAGTGATTCTTGCTATTTTCAACGTTCTTAGAACGTTCTTCAAAATTATATCCATTCATTTTCATAATGTGCACCTTATTTAACAGAATTAATTAAAGTTATTTTTAGATAATTATGAATTATTAAATCGAATTAATGTTCAATAATATTGTTCCATTCTGAAACGATCGGAAAAAATAATGATAACAAAGCATAATATGTATTAAGCAATTTTTAAATCTAGCAAAACATTTGCAATAGCGATTTTTTTGTAAAAATAGTTTCTATGAGGAAGCTCAAAGTTTAACTTAGTGCTACCAGCCGTATAACAAAATTATCGAGATTTCTGACGTAAATACAAATAATCTAAAGTAACAATTTCTTACATAAAGTACATATAGAATATAAGAGAAGGAAATACTAAAGAAATTTAAGAGGATGGAGATATTAGAAATGGAGTTTATAATTTTTGGAGCATAATTCCTCCTCCCCTCTCCTCTTTTTTTAGTGCCAATACCTTATTTCCATTTACACGGTACTTTTGCAGAAATCTCGGAGGTTACCTGCACATTACAATAAATAAACTAATAAGCAATTCCTCATGAATTATAACAGAATGGATAAATAAATAATTTTCTTTTAAGATTTTAACTTTTTTACCTTTTGAAATTTTATCTGAATATTGCTTCATGCATAACAAATTAGTTTAACCAAATGTAGTTTATGCAACCTCCACCATTTTTAATGCAACCCAATTACGCATTAAATCATAAAATTTCATTTCTTTATACACGCTTTTAATTTTTATCACAAAAAATATTATTGTAATCTGAAGTAAAATCTTAAAATTTCGAAATGCATGTCGAACTTTTTGTGAAGGTTGCGCAATACTCTAAGAATCCTCAAAGATGGTAGACTTTTTTCAAATTTTTCTTAAAATTTATATATCAATTAATATGACTCTTTCTATACACTTCATCTTGCTATTTATTTTGTTGTAATAAGGAACAATTTACTCTTGCTGTTGGAAATGAAAAAGACTTTAAAAAAATTAAAGTTGCATTTTTCAATTTGTATTTCTTAATAACTTGTTATTTCTTCTGGATTCTATAGTTATTTGATGTTTAGAAACGTTTTACTTGCTCAATAATGTTTTAGAAATGGATATTTTTAGTTACACATTATTTAAATTATAGACTTTAACTTCTATTATTTTTTAATTGTTTTTATGCTTATTCATGATTGTACATGTTTATATAACTTATATTGTAATATAACGATTGCTTCTTGCAAAGTTTGGTATTTTGAACTGGAATAGACTTAACCATCACTAAAGCTTTTCTATCGCAGCGATTGTCCTGGTTCTTTTCATATAAACTACAGCAAAACTAAAAGTTTATAGCAAGACGTCATTCCACTTTTGCTTTATTTTTTCATCTACCTATTTTTGTTTTATTTACATTGTTCAAAGGGGGTTTATTTGTCTCTTTTAAATTGAATTAAATTTCAAATTTTGAGATACATTTATTTATTTATCAGAGATTATCTCTTTCTCTCTCTCTATATATATATATATATGAGAACTTAAAATGAAAAGAATAAATAAAAACAAATAATGAAACTAGAATTAAAATACACACACAATTAGCCCACAAAGTAAATTTGTATGTTAATTTTAGGTGCATTTTGTCGCTCTTTTTCAAAGATGAACAAGATTACCAGGCGATTATATGTTCACTCAACTAGAATTATTTACAAGCAAATGGGATCAGAATATAATAAAATTACAACCATTTATCATCCTTTATGATTTTCCTTTATACAAAATTTTTGCAGTAAAATAAATTTGAACATAAATTAAATTTCTTATTTATTGGAGTAAAGATACTTTTAACTCTATCGATACGGGACCGTCCCATTCGTACCTTCAAGCAAAAGATGAAAGCCGTCCGAAACGTCACAATGTCACTCTAAAATTTACACCCCCTTTCGTTAAGTGTGATTGATTTCACTTCCGAGGCGCGTGCTTTCTTCGCTAGAGTGGCTCGCCCAGATGTGTTTGGGGAAAGGTGGGTTTTCTTAGAATTCGGACCGCGCCCCCCGTCCCCGGCGTTTTTCCGGGGGGGGGGGAAGTGAATTTCCCTTATCTTTGATAGAGGAGCTCCGGCGTTCCCGTATTTTGAGGGCCCTTTATTCCAATGGCCTTAGGAATCAGAGGGTTAAATCGTGATCATCCTAAACATAAAATAACCATTACAATTCCCTTTAGCAATTAATGGCAGATTTTACTTTTGATCTCTGCTTAATTCTTTCCCAATATCAATAGAAGTAATCTCTCGAGCCGGTATTCTTTTTCTACATTTGCTCATCTCGCTTCATTCAGATAAAACAGAAGGAAAGAATGAGATCGAAACTGTAGCTCATGCTGCAATCAGAAGACAGAATATATTTCAGCATAAAATCCTCGAAATGAACATCGCTGTAGGATATGAATTGATATAAAATATTCCATACTGTTTCAATGATAAGAAAGAGAATGAGAAAAATAATATTTGTCTAATCAACATTTATTAGAAATATGCTCAATCAGAATGTAGTAAACTATAGTAAACATCCAACAATTCCTTTTCTTTTTTACTTTTCTTACTTTTAGAAAAAAATTTCCAGCAAAAAATGAGTAGAAATTAAGATTCTTTACTTAGTTTTTGGAATTGGAAATAAATGTACACTCACCAGATTAATATTATTTTACTTTCAAATAGAAATAAATAAAATTTTTAATAGTAGTTTTATGATATAGACGTTCTACTCTTTGTGTTAAACACATTTTAGAATTCTTTTGACATTCAATAACCGACTTTACAATTGATTGCAAAGTCCTTTCTGATTTTCTGTAGGTGTAATCCCTAGAGCAGGTAGCTTCTCTTGATATTCTCTCATCCATTTTTATTCACCCTGATATAATGCGTATCCGAAGACAGTGGAGGCGTTTTCAAATCTTGGATCTAGAAGTGAATACCTTTGCCAAAGAACTTTTAAGCTTCTGTGCCAGAATCAAAAACAGACCATCTACACAACCAAACGATTCGGTTTTCCTTGAGTTTTTACTTTTTTACGAAGCATACTTAAAGAAAGTATAATAATCTTCAAAAAACTTATACTATCTCTAGATTTTGATCAATATCCTATTTCCAGATATCCCTGGGTTTTTGTAGAAATACTTTTAGTAGTTTAAGTTATCTATTGTATGATAATTTTAACTTTTAAATGTATCACCACTATGTGTCCCGACCGCTAGAATCGTGAAAATTCTCAGTTTGTACGAGTGTGCATGGGAGAAGCACATGTAAGTTACGCATTTTTGGAGTAGCATGCAAATTTTCTGAAAGGAAGTCTATGGAACAGTTAAAAAGATGAATTTTTAAGCTACAATAGTGCTTTGTATAGTTATGTTCAGTTAATAAGGGCAAAACTTGGAAAACAGAACAACGCAAATGTATAACAACGTCAGATACAAAAAAATATTTATGTAAAAGTAGTAAAATAGCAAAATAAGAAATTACAAGTACTAAATGTAAATAAAAAGGAAGATAAGAAAATAAGCATCTATACAAATCAAGTACAAAATGCAGACTAAATGGCTAAATATCATAAATTTTTACAATTGCATAGTATTAAACCAAACTCCAGGGAAAGTTCAGGTGAAAGTAAAAATGCTACACGTAATGTCTAGAAGTAAAAATAATAATAATAGTCTTTCGTTAGAAAAAGAAAGAAAATTTCAGGGAAGTCAAAAATTTTTTTTTGTACCAAGCGTCTTCCCTTTCTCGTTAAATTATGCATGTATTTTTGATAACGCATGTATTATAGGCGTTCACATGCCCAAGTAATCTACTGCATATAATCTCTTTTAATATGTTTAACATTTATCACTCTATCATTTGCAAATACTGAATTTATTTATGTGTGTGGCTTCTTAAGCTCTGGTGTTAACTAATAAAATGTTCAGAAATAATTCTATTATTCAACTCAAATATTCGTTGATATGCAGATATATCGCTATAGTATGGCAACACTTAAAAAATATTTATCTTATTACTATAAAAGCTTTCACAGGAAACTAATATGAAACGCTTTTATACCGTATTCAAACGAGAATGAATAATTGACGCATGTTTGTTAACACAAATATCATTTCCTAATTCTAATATCTTTCAACGCTTGTACTAGATCTGTGCGCAAAATCAACTATTAACACTTTAATGAAGTTAACACCTTATGAAGAACACAAGATTTATTTATCGAAGTTCTGAATGGTTATTGTATGAGGAGGCCGTTACCTGAGACTGCTGCTCTCCAAAATTCCTCACCACAAGAACGGGAAAAATTTATATCCTCAATGTGTGATTTAACTGGCACTAAGGCCACATAAATGACCTGTCTTCGTTGGAACCGAATTTTGATCCCAGAGCACGCAGTCCCCGCAACCTTGACCTTACCACTAGGCAGGAAGGAATATACGGAATTACTTCCAAATAAATTGAGATGATATTTAAAAAATTCCCAGGTTAATATTTATTTCCTGACAAAAAGTTAAAATGTCGCTTTGAAAAAATATTTAAGATTTTTGATGAAACCAAAGAAATTTCACATCGATTTCAAACAAAAATTCTTTCATCTTTATTCGAGAACTAGCTGTAACCCGCGACTTCGTGCGCGAAGAATTTGAAGTATTAAATTTTTTAAATTCACGAATGTAAATGTTTCATTACATGTTGAAAGGGTAAAATTAAATGTTTTGACGGTTGATAATACATTATTGGACGACTAACAGGAGTGTTTGCTGTTATAGTTAAGTAATTTTTTATCTATGCTAACACACTTTTGTATACGACGTTTTTTTTTGTTTTACGTTTTTTGCACGGATGTAGAGGTTTTGTGGTCTGGACACAAGTGAACACGCCACATATGTTGCCTATGGGAAAAATATGGTTTTCCAAATGTACGCCTGCCCCTTTGAGTGTCTGGCCATGAGCCTACCTTTTGAAATTGGATGGCAAATCCTTCGGTATTATCGGAATGCGTGAAATTAAAACACTGTCTCGTTTTAAAACACTCTCACGACGTTTGGACCTACGTGTGCAATTTGTAACCGTGCGCAGTCTCGGTACATCGAGGTTACGTATCAATAGTACTGGCACACCGACTTTTAATATCAGCTTGTCGGAAGGTACCCCTGACAATTCTAAGGAGTTCAAGAACTCTACAGGATTTTATGATACTTGTAACATATATTTTTTTTTTATTTATCTAACTTAAACTTTCATTAATCAGTGCCAAAATTACTAATTCAACAACCATTCTCTATTCCTCATATATTCTCCGTTACTGTAAATTACATCATTGTACTCAATGTTATCATTAGGTGCTTACAATCTGTGTAATATAACATCCACCATGCTATATGTCATGCGCTTCTACCATTCAACAGAATACATAAAAAAAAATACTCTATCGTCGCATATTTTCCTTTAGTTATAATAAACTTTAGTTTCTAAATTTTAATCTAAAAACTCTTGCAGCTATATTATATCTATCAATAGATTTCTGTCCAGGCGTCAATTTGTCGACAGATTCTTGAATAAAATCTGATATGGAAAAGTATAAATCACTAAAATTAAATAGACTGCAAACTCGAAAAATGAAAAATCAAGCGTCGAGATGAGTAATTACATTTATTATTCCATTAATAAATTATTTGTATATTTTATCTGAAAGATCACATAATCGCGGCTTTCTTTATGATCACGTGATGTTTGACATTCAAAATAAGTTATTACACGTGTAGTTTGGCTGTCAAAGCGTAACAGACAGACAAACTTACTCATTTAATATATTATTAAGGATTTATTATTTATTCGGAAACGCAGGTAAAAATGACAGGTGATATGAACTCTCTGCAGTGATTTTTTAATCTAATTAAATAAGCTTTAAAATTCTTTAAGAACCAATGAAAACATTGCCAAACGATATTTGAAAAAAAAATAAACAGAAAAAATTATGACAAAGTAATTACACCGTTGCCTAGCAACGCATCAGTATCAATTCTAGTATCATTAAATTTGATTTATTTTAAAATCGTCTGCGTGTCAACTTTTTTTAAATTTTGAAAAATTAATACAAATTGAAGGAAAAATGTCACAGATATAAAATTGATATCATTAAAAAGGTAAAATTTTGAACTTTAAGATGGTATAAAAATAATTTTCGGGGGATAATTTGCTCCGAACTTACAGCGGAAAAACGGTTTCGGTTACTTTTTAATTAACTGACTGTTTAATTAACTTTAGCGCTTTAAAAAGTTGACAGTAATCTTACCCTAGTCTTAATTAATAAGTGTGCAAAGTTTGGTTGAAATCAGTGCCGTGGTTTAGGAGGAGATGTGGAACATAGATACAAACATACAAACCCACAATGACTTTTATTTATATTAAGATTTATCAACTTCAATTTATTGAAAATGATACGCAGTATCTCTGTTAATAAATTAATGTTTCTAAATATTAAAAGCATCAATGTACCAAAAGAATTATCTTCGTTATACATACAATGGATTACTTCGTCTTTTATACTAATTAAAATAAAATGTTCCATGCTGTTTAATGCTCTAGACTTCCCCATTTTTTAAAAAGGGGAAAAGCATGTATTTGTTTTAAGAGATTAACTATGATTTAAAAGTACTTTTATGAGGTCGTAATTCTTAAACCGTTTTTTGCGTAATTTAAATTGATTATTGAGATTAAATAGCTTTTCTACAAAAAAACGGAACTAATCTTCGCACAGAACAAAGAACGATATTAAAATTAGAAGCTATATGAAACACTGCGTTGAGCATTTTATATTTGTCTGCGATCCTCTAAAATAATTAAATTCAAGCAATAAATTAAACAAAGAAGCTTTGGTATATAAATAATTTCTTTTGAAAACCTTCTTTTTCATATGAAATTATTATCAAAATGTGAGTGTAATAATTAAGAAATTTAGATTTTAGTATACATTTTCAGACATTAAGTATTATGTTAAAAATGTAACGTATTTCTTCTGAGCACTGAACTTAATTTAACATTTTTCAAGGTTTGTAATACGTTAATTTAAATGTTTTGATGCTTAAAGTATGTTAAGAAACTTTCTTAAAGAGTTTTTTCATCAATTTGATTTTTAAAAGTTTTTACTAATATGCATAACAATTTGCATTTGTGAGCGATTTCTAGAAATGTTCCGTTAATTTTATAGATGTGTAATACATTTATATTTTAATAAATAACCGATTAGTTCCCAATTTATTTTATTTATAATTAGATGCATTTATAATTATATCTTCGTCCACATATTAATTGAAAAATTTAAGATTTAGTAATTATGTGGTGATTTGTATCACTAACCTCTGTTCGAAGCTGGTGGCTTCTACGGTTAAACGGAGCTACAACTGATTTGATAATACTGCAACTTTTTCATCTTCTAGAGTTCTCTATAACTGTTGTTATTTGCTGCAGTTTATTAATGTTCTATAATATTTGTTAGTCTTTGTTCAGTATTCAGTTTTTAGTTAATAAATTATCTTTCTTTTACAAGATAGATTTAATGCGCTTAAGACATTATGACAAGCCTAGGATTCCCTCATTATGTCATTTGAGAGTATCTGAAATGAATATACTTCTGAGGTAAAGATTACTGTACAACTCACATCCAACTCTAATGAAAATACCATTTTTTATTCTTAAGGATAAGAATAGTGCTTAAAAAATTTGAATGACGAAAGAACATCTCAGATATTAAAATAATTTTTTCTTCTTTTATAATTATTTGGAAAATTATATTTAACCGACGATAGTTCATTGAAAGTTAACGAAAAAGTGGAGATAGAGAGCAACTCTCACAATTCTTAAATTTATGAATATAGATTCATTTCTCGTATATTCAGCCAATTTCATCTGCCCCCTACATATTTTAAAAATTAATTTTGATGAATATTCTGAGTGTAATATTTGACCAAAACATGTAAATAATATCATTAAATGAGTTATTTAATTCATATGTGTAGAAATAACAATTGCTTCGAGCTTCATAGAGACATTTACTGTTCAGCAACAGATTCCGACACTACCACTTTTGGATGATTTTACACCGGAAAGGGATGTCAGGCAATGAGTAATATGAGCGCATTACCGGAGTTCCGTGTTCATCACCCTTCCATTCTTCACTTTCCCCCTATTTTGATGAAAATATCTCAGCCCAACGCATGCGAAAAAGCGCGGAGGGTTTCCGAATGCGTTGCTAAATAATAATCTCTAATTTTTTTAAGAAATTGGAAAAGTGTACCTACGTAAAAAAGTACTGAATGAAGAAATTTTCTGTCAAAGTGCTTTTAAATATAGAGTCATAAGGTTAGAAAAACTATCATACAAAATCTGAAATTTTTCAAAAACATAATTGTTGATAATTGAATATATGCGTTTTTGTACCTGTTCTTATTTTAAATGATATAAACTAAAAAGAAATCATTTGAAAGAAACTGAGTAAAGTTAATATTTTAAATATCAAACAATATGAATAACATCCTTTTCATAGGAAGCAAAATCGTTTTCCAAAATATATTTCAAAGAAAAGAGAATAACAAAGTAAGAGTTTATTTGGACGGATGAAACATATAATACTCCCAGAATATTTGAACAAGTTCAATACGTTTCCAAAGAAAAATAACGAAGGATTTGAGACCAACAGATCAAAATCCTTGGAACCTGGAAGCGGCTTAAGATCTTACGTGACGTATCCATTTCCATTAATTCAATTGTTCTTTCTATATTCTTTACACTATAACATGTATAATATTTTCATAAGTTTTCTATTGTAAATATGTAATGGATTTTCTACTTAAGATGTTTTGTTTTTTGATGTACAATAGGTAGTCTTGAAGAAGTATTTTCTTACGTAAAGTATTGATATATGAAGATTTAGTGGATGTTTGCTGATAGACTGCTTAAAATCCAAATATTTCAAACTATCATGTGCATGATTATTCGAAACACTGTTGAATCCACGAAACAAATGATTGTACATCTATAAAATAAAAAATATATTGGAATATGTTAATTTATTTTGGATAAAAATGTTTATCTAGTTATTTATAATATAAAAAAAATAAATTGGTTGATGATTTGGACTCTTTAATAACCATTCTTGGCTAGACACGAATGTAATCCAACTAAAAATGATGGATCATTGACTTGCTTTTTTTTCATCGTATTTTGCTTTCTAGGAGTCGAAAAATTTAATTGACGTGATAAGCGAATACAAAAAATTAAAATTCTATGCTGATTGACTGAAAATCTGCAGGAGATTGAAGCAGAAAAGTATTTGCCGAATGTTACTCCTTTGAAGGAAAATTACATGGAAAAAATGGGCCTAGCTATGTGCGCTACGAGCTAGGAAAATATTTCTTTACAATACTAATGGAAGTTTGATTATAACGTTGCGACGTATTTTATGAGCTAGTGAAAAAAGAATCTAAAAAATACCTTTTAAACATTTAAAAATATTACTTTAAGCATGACTTAAATTCTATATATTTTAATTTTTTTGAAATATTCCACTAAAAATGATTCCAAATGCTGATACTACTTATGAATCCGCAATGCACAGCCACTAGAAATGCGCCAACAGAATTCAGGAATACTTGAGTTCAAAGGTCAGATCTAAATGATGGTGGATACGTCCCGATATCCAACATTTTTTAATATTTGAGAGTAGAAAAGCCTGTGTCACGGACATTTTATCTAAAACCTATTTTGTCAGATCTAAATGGAATCTTTTTCTAGATTCCCTGCCTTTAACTCGTTAATTCCGAGACGATTTTTTCTTCTAGCCCCTTTAAAACCGGGCCTTTTCGGGAAGATACGACATGAATTGGATTCGCTCAACCTGGGTGGTCATTTATACCACCCCAGCCAACTGCAATAACCTTCCCTTAAGGCGTATGGAAATGGGCTGTGATGGGCAAGGATAATTGGACCCCCTCCCTCACTTATCTCCTAAGCGATCTCAGAAACTCACCTCCCCTCAAAAGAAAACAACCGCCTCAGAACGGTGTTCGTCGTCGTTAAGGGAAAATATCCAGACCACCCCGGACCGCCTCGCTCGGTTTGAGAGGGTTAAATACAGCCTTCAAAAGTTTACAGCGTATGGGTGATTATATAGATAGATAAGAGAAATAATGTGATGTCTTTCTGTCATATTGTATTCCATTATTGTTCTCAAATAAGTGTTTTTAACCTACAGTTTCCGAGTGTAATTTAATTTTTGCATACTCCTCGTACCATCCTATTTTTAATTTCAAACATATTTAATAGAAAGAATACACACAGAAGCAGTAAGAATATACAGATTTATTTACTTGACATCGCAGTGTAACATATTACAGTTATTATAAAAATTTTTGCTTTATCTCATATAGTTAGATTTATACGTACCGTTTTGAAGAAACACGATGTCTGTTTTGGAATGGGCCTCGATCCTTTTAACCGTAGGCAGAAGACAAGGACAACACCTGAGCCAGCTGCTCTCTTCAAACTTCAATGCCACATCAGTGACGTCATTTGTTCCAGCTAACTAAACGTGCATGGCGTCTCTTCAGTGGAATCGGGTTTTGAACCAGCACCAAAGCCAAAACCTTACCACCAGGCTACCGCAAACACTTTTTGAGTAATAAATATATAACTTCAGCATATTCAAGTTATAAGCAATTATTTTCAATTTTTTACATTAGAGCACAACAGTTGATATACACACTCAATACATTCCTGTACAGAACTTTCAGAATATTTCGGTATATACAAAATTAAAAGCCTCTTTTATTAAAAGTTTTCATATTACGCATATGATTTTTATTATATTAGTCATTAGGTTTTTATTATTTAGTCATCTACTTTTCCATTTGAATTACCTATAATGTAGTTATGTATAATGTTTCGTTGCGCAGATAACTTAGCCAATTGAGGATCATTATTTTTGCATAAATTTCAAAAGAATTTCCATACTGATAGCCGGAACAATGGAGCAAATAACAGACGCTGAAATTGTATCATAGATAATTAAAGGAAACTGTGCAATTTCCTTGCTATCCTTCTCCGCATTCTCAATGATTTTTGAAAAGAATATATCTTGCTGCTATTAGGTGAGACAATATCTAGACGGCTCTCAGACGAAAGAAAGAAAATACGACTAGGGACAATCGGTAGAATAGAAGGAAATGTGAAGGAATAGAAAAAGGACCACCCTAAGGGTAGAAAGCCGAATGCGGTTTCAAACATTATTTCTGAAGAAAGTTGAATAATATAGATGTGGATCTTTTCCCGTGGACACCCTTGATAAGATCAGATAAAATTTTGCTCTTCGTATGGGGGATGATATTTGTTTGAATTTTTTGATATCATGTTTTGAGAAACAGAGATTTGAAATATCAAATAAGGCAATATAATTATTAATTTTGGAATGGAACCGTTTATAGCTCAGTTTCTCATTATAAATCACTAAACTCAACACAAATGGATTGTAATCACTATTTATTTATGTCATTACAAGAGCCGAAAATGCTTCACCACACACAACGGCTTCTCGTCGAACACTAAAGAATGTGGGCCACCAGCCGAGTACCTGTAGATGGCACTGCTTTCGCCAGTGACGTCAGAGCATCAAGTTGCTCAGAACAGAAGACGAGATGTAACGCGGTACGAGCGGTATTAACGACGTTGGCTTTTTCCGCAAGAACTAAAGACGATGATTGGCCATCCAAAGGCCTATTTAATTACGAACTGCTTCAATTGTACATATATTTAGATGTAAATATTGCTTCTTCAAAATATAAACTTATTCCTGATAATATATCCATTTAGATTGATGAAATGTGTATTCATTCATGGAATCTACATTAAGCCTAATGATGATCGCCCCAAAAAATTACACAGTTTTTTCACAGCTGGCGCTTCTGGCGTGAACATCCCGCCGGGCCTTGAATGTTACAAACATCCAATATTAAATTTACACTCATAAACACAAACTATGAAATACAATGGAATAACACTAAATTAAATGAAACTACAAACACAACATTTGAAAATAATAATAATACTGTAATATTCAAAACTTGACAATTAAACACAAATAAAAGAATTAAGTAGGTGAAAGTTTCTCATTAGAAAAAGGGAAAAGTACAACCTCTGTCATTGGCTTTTCATAAATGCCACTTTTATATTTAAGAGTCACAACCCGGACAATATTATCTTGACATGGATGGATTTTATTAATCCGTGTTAAATGGCACTTTAGTGGGGAATAGTTATCAGCATCCATTACCAAAACTAAATCTCCTTCTTTGATTTCTACGCTTCCTTTGTATCATTTAGATCGATGTAAGAGTTAGTTTCTGAACCAATTGCCATATACTCAACCTATTTCTAGGAATCTCTGTATAATTCGGTTCCGGTAATACGATGAGCCAATAACAAAGTGAGCAGGTGTCAATGCCTCAACATCATTTGGGTCATTTAAAATGGAGCATAGCGGCGAGAGTTAAGGACAGCTTCAATGTGAATAACTAGAGTATAAATTTCTTCATAAGTTAAAATTGTTTCCCCACCACCTGCTTCAAGTGATATTTAAGGGATTTTACTCTGACTTCCCATAAACCTCCAAAGTGAGGAGTAGAGGAAAGATTGAAATACAATTTATACCTTCAGTAGCTAAATAAATTTTTATTTCTTAAAATTAATTTTCCAATTTCTGAAATTAAGATTTCAGAATTGCTCTTAATTCTCTATGAGCACCCACAAAATGTGTGCCATTGTCACTGAAAATAGCTGACAGTTTGCCTCGCCTAGCAATAAAAGGTTTAAGTGCTGCTAGAAACGCTGTACTTTTTAAATCATTTACAATCTCAAAGTGCAAAATCTTCGCATTGAAACAGGCAAATATACATAGAAACAAACTTTTTTACCTGTTTTCTTATACCTACGAAATTTTTTAAACTGAAAGCGACCACGGAAATCAAGTCCTGTTCCAGACAAATCTCTGGATATGGTCACTCTGACAGTTGGTAAATCAGCCATCTGTTGCTGTGCCGACTTGGAATTTATCTTTTTGTAAATTATACAAATAAATATATTTTTCTGATCACATTTATTGCGGAAACATTAAAGAATTTACTACCTATAAGTGACAGTGTTTCTACAGCGCACATGGAAATAAAGAACATGGAAATGATTACTCATATTTACAGTAAAGTTATGTTTAGTTCGAAGCACCTTAGGATGCTATTGCATTTCACTCAAATCACTGTCTTTTAGTCTGCTTCCTACTCTGAGTATTCCATCCTAATCCAAAAATGGACACACATTTAATAGCTTACTACCATTAGGAATAGGATCACCCGTTTCCAAGTACTGTATTTCTGTCACAAATGAAGCCCTGTGCACATTTCTCACGATACACAATAAAGCATGGGAAAGTTCATTGCTTGTCAACGTTCCACGGGTAGGATGCAATGGATGCCTGGCATTATGCAAGAATCTATTGCACCAAGCCATACTATCTTGACACTAAGTCACTCCAGACTGTAGTAGCAATTTAGTATTCGATATGTCTCAGATATATCGTAAAATATATTCAAGACATGACATAATATGCATTCTGAAAGCCAAATATTTCAAACACAGATATCTGAACATTTAGATCTGTTATTCCATAGTGAAAATCCTAGAGTGACCTAAGGAACTTCCTGTAAGTAAGTTGACTGCACAATAGAATTTCGTAGTGAAGGGGACTCGAGCTAAAAAAGTCATGTAGAGGAGGTTATTAGAATCTGAGAGATATAAAAGCTAAATGTAAGGTAGTTCCAGAAATTTCATCAATCAGTGAATAGTTCAAAGAAATCTCTTTATCGAGTTTTGTCAAAGTAAAGCAGTTAGAAAGCGAAACGCAGATCTAGGAGGTCAAATGAGACTAAAATATTCACGCTATCATATGAGGATCAAAAATCTAGATAGTATCCAACAAATATCGATTCATGAAGTTTAGACGTCGCCTGGATTGCCGGTGTCAAAGAATACCGTACGTAGGCGCATCCTAGAAACGGGTAGTAAATTGAGAAGACAACTGAAATCCCACCAAAGTATTAAATAATTTTGTGTGCTTGAAATCACACTCATAGTGGTCGCAGTGATTTTCAGTGATATTTAGCTATTGCAGAAAGGGGAATCTAGATGAGCTAGATGGATGGACAAGATACTTCCATGATTTGCGCGTAGAATGCCGATGCTTTCCTAATCGTAGACAATATGGCGGGTCTGTGCTGATTTGGGACGTATCTATAAGAGTCTCTGAGTTTTACTAGTGGTTGCCTAGCATTAAAAAGTTATACTGAAACCTTGGAAGATAACCCTCTACCATTTGCCGAAAGTCTAAGTGGACTTGAATGGAATTTCAGCATGACGATGCTTCGATTCAGACTTCAAACAACACTAAATTATGGCTTAATTTGTAAGATACAAGTGTTATCGATCGGCCCTCATGTAATACTACTCTTAATTCAATCGAAAATATGTGGGGCATCATTTATTGTAAAATGACGGCAAAAGTAGTCATCACGTTTCTATAAAAAAATCTAGATGTCCATCCAGAATATATGGTATGAAATCGATTTCCAAATAATGCATGTTTCAGTTTCTGCTATGGAAACTCATATTTATGTAAAAATTAACAAGAATAAAAAAATAAAGATTTAAGATTATGTTCAGTTAGATTATTTTTTGGCTTGACCGTTTACAGGTTAGTGTTTCTAATTAGGAACATCTAATTGGAAATTCACTTAAAAATTAAATATCGTTTATATTTTTTGAAAAAATGTTAATTATAATAGTAAGTAATCCTGAATTTTGGATCTGAAAATTATTTTTCAGATATAAAATGGGCAATGTACAGAAATTTCCAAAAATGGACTTTTTTACATTTTAATTTGTGCGTAGCACAAAAATTCTTAAAAAAATTAAAATACGATCCAAAATATATAAAATTCGGTACACATAGTTAAAAATGTGCATGTTACTGATAGCATAAGATATATAATTACATAAAAACATAAAATAAGAGCGGCATTTGCTATCATTCATTAAATTTCCATTTTTCCAATTGGAAACATTGGCCAGTCGTGACTATTCTGTAAAAGAAGTGATTTCTCTATTGTGAGTTTTCACTGAGAATAAAATGGAAAGGACAATTCTCTAACAATACAGGGAAGGAAATCCCCTTCGGTTATTAAAAGGTAAATGATTTTACTTTGGCGAAAAAAATCATTTTTATCTGTAATCTGGGGAGGGGAAGAATTATAAATGTGTCGGATAATCATTTATGTATAGCCATAATGATGATTCTTTAGTGTTCTTTCTCTTATAATTAATATTTCCAATATTCAATCCAGCTAATCAAAAGATATTCTTATGCACAGAAGAAAAAGGTACGCAAAGGACAAAGAAATTTGATTTTGGGGTGGCTGGGGTCGATCAGTTGCATATATCGTGAGAAACTACCTTCACATCTTCGCAGAAACAAAATGTATATTTTATTTGCAAAATGTTCTAAATATAGTTATTGTTTCTTTATAGTTATTGCATACAGCAACTCACTGGAAACGTAACAAACTCACTCATCTGAAGTTCTTCCAGAGGGTACAATTACCTTTATACGAACTGGGGAAAGAAAGGATGGACGAATCACGACCAAAATTTATCGGTTGTGTATCACAGTGGAAGAGTGATGGCCATTGCTTAATTGCCACAACTTACGTAAATATACATAATATGGAAAAAAAATAAGATTACAATACATTGAGTGCAGTAAAAGAGGTTTCTATTCGAACTAATTCCCTGAGTACTATAGGACACAGTTATAAAACTTGATCTTCTGCACTTTTTGTTTCTTATGCATTTTAATTCCTAAATTTTCTATTGAATTCACATCTATGCTAAGTTATATAAATAATTTTAACATACTTTTGAATTATTATTCAGTTTGATCATCACTGTTATTTATTTGTATGTCTATTGCAGCGTTTCCAAAACTTTTTGGTTGTGCGAACCACCTGTTGTGTAAAACATAATTTTAGGAGACTATCTAAATATATAATTAAAAAGATACATACATATTATATGCACGTATATGTGAATAATTAGTAAAACTTACTGTAAAAGTATTAAAAGTGTACTGATTATAAAGCAAAAAACTGTATTGTTATTATTTATCTGTCACAATGTAAGAAAACTAAAAACAAGTGGTTAGGATTCAAAATAAAATTCAATTGAATTTTTGACATTGTTTTTCCCCTACGAGAGAGACAATATCTGGATTAAAACTTGGCAGTTTCAGCCTCAAGACTTTTCTACATTCAGTTTGTTTCTGAACTTATGTTTAAAAAAACTGAAGTTCAGAAAGCGCGTTCACACAGATAAGTGGTTAAGAATCCCATTAATTGTCTCAGAGCAAGTTAGTTTGGCAATTGCTGGATACAGTTACCGAACATTTATCCAAAAAGGGAGCAATGTTCTGAAAAACGATGTTTAGGGTCTGGTCTCATGATATTTCAATTAACGAGTCTCCTTCATTTGATGGTACTTTCACTGTTTTTACGTAACCTTCTTCAAAAGGATTTCTTATACATTGGTTCTTGTCTTCAGTTTTCGGATAGTAGCACTTAAAACAAATATGAAAAGGTCTACTAACTCCTCTGACTTCGACTCTTGACTGGCGATCCGCGGCCCTCTAATGCGTTATACCAAGGCCCATAGGTCGGGAAATGCTAATCTATTGTAATGAGCTTAATCAGAAGTGGCCAATGTTACCAATGGGGAAACCATTAGTAGAAAGAAAAATACAAAAGAGTAAATAAAAATTAAGCTGGATTTGAATTCGGTCTGCAAACGGTTAAATTTGGGACAGTGTTGATTATCTTTCGTTACCAGATTGAAACCTGCAATACATGCAATTGGAATCATTGTTGTTTCACATATGATAAGTCAGCATAGAACATTGCACTAAAGCAGTGCTAAGAGAATTGTGTAAATGTTTTTCAAAACCCATGTGAATTCCTCCTTTGTCTAAATTTATACATCGCGCTATTCATATATATATGAGTGTATGTAATATATAAACTTCTTAAATATATGAACAAGAAATTAATTAAATGTATACATAATTATTATAAGTATTATGGAATCTTAAAATTATATATTTCAAAAACAGGTGGCACAAATTATATGAAATAAAAATTTAATTAGCTTAATTATTTTACTAATGCTTAAGTTATGAAAATTTTAAAATATCGTAATGTCATCAGGAGTACACAATTCGTAGAGTATCTAAAATCTAGTAAATCAGGAAATGATTCAGAAATCGATCAGATAATCCGATTTTTATAAATTTCAAACAAATTTATTAAAAATGTGTAATAAAATAATGGTTTATGTAACTACTTTTTTTGGAACATCATTTCTTAATTTATTACTATTTGCTTATTATAATACGATATTTTTAAAATTTCAGGTTTTATAAATGCTGTAAAAAAGATAGCAATTGTTTTAATATAATCGATAAACAAATTATTACTTTCACAAAGAATTTAGCAGAATTTTTGGTTTCATACATTTATATTTCGAGTTGTTAATTACGTAACTTCCTTGTTTTTATGTTCTACATAATTGCGTATTAAATAAGAAAATCTCATCTAAAAATTATGTTTTTAAATTGTGTCATATCATACAAAATTCTATCTTGTGAAACAAAATCCTTTGGCTTCAATATGTAAAGACGAACACTCAGTTATTCAATTCCTTTAAGTTTCCTTGAAAATGCCAGACCTTTCCATGATTTCCTTGAAATTTTTATATGAACCCATAGGACTGTTTTTACTCCTTTATGTTGCTGTTTGGAAGTGTGATAACTTAGTTTTACTATTGCATTTTCAGTCAAAAGAACTTTTTGCATCTGTATCCTGTGCGCTGAAACTTTCATGATATGAAAAGTTCTCTTCTAAAACATCCTCAGACCCATTGTCTTCATTGTCAAAGTCTGAATTTTCATCAGTTTCAATTTCAGCAAGAAGTTTACGTAACCACTCCATTTCTTTTTCGTATGGAATCGTTGTTCTGAGCAGCAGGTAAATACTTCAATTCGGTAAGGAAAGCAACCAACTGACCGTATGAGCCACGTGAAATTGCTGGTCTGGAGAACAAACGGTGAGAAGCGAGGGGTCATTTCATAACCCGAGTAGCTGACCAAACGGGTATTAGGGAACGAAAAATTCCGGAAATACTTTGTAAATACTCAGAAAAGGCAGAAGTGGCGACTGACTCAGCTAGTAAGTAATAAGAAAAGATTGAACAGGTGTCTAGTTTTCTAGGAATAAGGAGTTTGCCGAGGACTTGGGGTCATAAAATGATCCCCGCGCATTCTCACGGGAAAGATTCATGATCTGGGGAAAGTTATTATCCCAGTTACAAACAGGGATAATCAGATCGCTCATTTGCAATATAATTTCTGTTGATTGATCCAAATAAATAATTTGAATCATTCTACCTAATTGGATATTCTTTATAGACATTAAACTTGAAATGGAAAAGTTTCATACTTGTTGCCACATTAAATTTATACTCATAAAAATGACCTTCAAATATCTGAAATGCTAGTATACAAATTTTATTGTTGATATTTTCCTTTGGTTGTGAATATCTATATATATAAAAGAGGATAGTATGTGTGTTTAGTGTTCGTTTTTTGGTTATTTATGCATGCCCACATCGTTGGACTTACGGCGTTCAAATTTGGCACAGTGATGGATTAGCGCAAGAGGGAGCTAACGCCGTAAAATTATTTTAAAACTCGAATTTGATTTTTATTTAATTAAATAACAAAAATTAAGCTATTTTTAGACGTTCTTCGCCAGTAACTTCTGAAATACTTATAGTACGGAAATATCTTTACATCACCTTGAAGAGAAATAAGTTATCTTCTTAATAACGCTAATTTACTTGTTGTACAGTTTTTTCTCTAACTGTAATAGCGTTACAAAATTCATTTTAAACGCAATTTGTGACAATGTTTCTATTGTTATAAAATCAAATGTATTGTTTCATCAAATCCTTTATTCACGTGTTTTTATCGCTGTTAAAGTTACCATAAGAAAATATTGCTTTTTTTTTGTGATTGACTACAATGTAGATTTCTTACTTCCGCTGTTATTTCGTAGCATGCACTTAACTTCCGTTTTCATTTTGCAGCTTTTAAGATGTCATCAAATATCCAAGGACGTAGTTAGTTACTACGCGATGTTTCGTTTAAATTTCACAAATTTTTGAATGATCCTAATCAGTGGCGTAGCGACCGGGGAGTAAGGGAAGTATAGATCCCGCAGATGCCAGTTTTAGGGGCATCATGGAAACAAAACATTACTGCATTTATGCCATTTTTTAAAGCAAATTATGATAAGGCTGCGTAGAAATAATACCAGGCCCAGAGGACCATTTGCGTTTGCTAAGCAAATGACGACTGGGGTAAAAAAAATCATATTCCATGGGCACCACTTACCCACTCTGCGCCACTGATCATGTTGACAACACGTTATATTTGTGTCACTTTTTAAAGTCACATACAATAAGGAGTCGAAAAATACCATATCCAGGACGCCGTTTACGCAAGTTTAGCCTCTTATAATGAAGGGAGGAGAAATAAAATCATAGTATGACCAGCGCCACTTACCCTTGCTACGCCACTGTTAGTATGTAAAGTCATTAGAGGTTAACCGAGTCCAGTTCCTATGGAAGGGAGAGGGTCTAGGGAGAAAAAGAAGGAATGGTGCTTCCGGTCAGGCACACAAACACCTGAAAGAAGATAATGGGGAGCCTTAAAAGGCATGACAGGAAGTATTTTTGTTGTTTCTGTAGCAATGACGGGGATGGGAAGATGGAAGTTCAAGTGTTTTCAAACTCGTTTGAAATGTTTTAAAGTACAGAGACAAAAAGAAGTGGTTAGTTTAGCTGCTGGTTGAGTTTCCAGAGACACAGGAGAGAGCAAAATCAACGCAAGACGTTACAGTGAAAAACTGTTTAATTAATTTAAAAGTGTTATAAACACTTAGACTTGAAATTATTTCTACACCGAGCAACGTCAGGTATACAAGCTAGTTAGCTATATTTTCTAACAAAAGAATAGATTCAAATTTAATAAGATTATATTAGATTCAAATTTCATAAAATTAGATTAGATTCAAATTTCATAAAATTAGATTCAAATTTCATAAAATTAGATTCAAATTTCATAAAATTAGATTCAAATTTCATAAAATTAGATTAGATTGAAATTTCATAAAATTATATTCAATTCAAATTTGATAAGATGTTTCATGTTGTCTAAGACTTCAGAAAACTTGTTATTTAGTTTACCAATAGTTGAGTTGGGAAATATCTGTAAAATGCCAGAGGCCTCGGATTTGATTATGTTTGTGAAAGTTGCGACTTATGCTACTTTTACCCTTAAGGCTTTTGAATTCATTCCCGAAACAATCACTTATCTAGAAAAATAGTTTACAATAACACGACACATTTACTCATTAAACTGTCATCATAACGCATAATGATTGTCAATTAAATTTGCATAAAGCCCCTTTGTGACATTATGCATATCGGATGTTTCTGTCATTAGGATGAGGATCTCTGAAGGGATGAACTGATCTCATGTCACCATTATAATCATTTACCACAGACTGCTTCAATGCTATTTATATCAATTGGAAACTTAACATGCCTTTATTATTATAATCTTTATTCACATGTTTTCTGACAAACATATAAAAAGGACTAAAAAATAAATTTGAATTATTGAATTTAATTTAAGTGAGCGTTGGACCATGATCCAATGAAATTATTAACTACATTTTTAATTATTGAGTTTATTTACTGCGATTTTGTATATTTCAATTTGCTGGGGAGTAAGAGTTGCTTTCGTCATCTTAATATAGCGGGATAAAAAGATAGCTTATAATTTTATTTCATTAAGAAAAAAAATCTAAGAATTAAAATATTGTAATATGATTATTGCCTCGTAATGGAATGTTCATAACAAAAATAATTAGACTCAGGAAATGCAGTTGCTTGTAAAGTTGCTGGTGAAATAAATGGGTGCGTTCCAGTTGCATCCAGGGAAAAGCAAAAAATATATTAGTGTGACTGTTATTGTGGCTATAATTTTAACCCTAAATGTTCAGGAAATGTAAACCCCAAATCACAAAATTTTCTACAACGATACCTTTATATCTTTATGAATATTCTGCGTCGCTACGATAACGATATCTTTATGAATATTGTGCGTCGCTGAGAACATTGAACAACATTATACCAATGTTTTACAATATCTTTGTGCTAATAGAGAAATAAACTTGGAAAAATTTTAAACGGTAGAGAAAAAGTGAAACAATCAAACAGGCTTCAATAATGCATGGAGTGGAGAACTAAACTTCTACATGCTTTCAAAGTTGCGATTGACCCGTTTCAACTACCTGTTACTTAGTTTATAAAAAGATTTTTCCTCTAATTTTGTATGTCTCATTTACTTTTCATTAAAAAACTTGTTCTTCAATTGCGTAAAAAATATATTGATATCAGATATTCAATATATACTATGTATTTTTAATAACGAGCGCTTCGAGATGACTGAAAGAAATAATTAAGTTTCTATTTTTTATTTAAGTCAGTATTTTACGACTTTCACGGAAATTTAAAGAACAGATTTTCAATTAAAATGCTGTTAAATGTGAAATGTAACTTATAAAAAATGAATATGTGATTTTTTCATTAAATATATTGTTTATACTGCTTTAAAAATGCATCTTTTTCATCTTCTCTAGGAATTTCAGAAGTTTTTTTTATTTTATTCTACAATTCCTATAAAATAAAAATATTCCTGACAAAGAAAATGACTAAATCTATTGTTTTTGAAAAATCCAATATTCCATCGAAGCACTTGATTAATATCGCTAACTTTCTTTTGCTTAGTATTATTTTATTACTTGCTTCAATTTGCATTCATACAGTCGTTTTTTCTGTTATACATAATACATAGGTTTTCATTTCTGTTTATATGTCTATCCTATTTATCTTATTATAAGCTTTTTATCTTAATTATGAGGAATGTAGACTAGGGTGGTCCGTAAAAATCAACTTTTGATGAGGCATCCTCTCCTTTTATTTTGTGGTCTAAAAAAGACTTTCATAAAGACTTAAGATTTTAAAAATTTGTTAAGGTTTTGCTACCAAGCTTAAAAGTCTCGGAAATTCAATAATTTTTCCAAAGTTGGAATAAAATTCACATCAAACTGGTAAACACATAAATAATAATCAATAACAAAATGAATGCAAGATTTTTGCTTGTTCTCATCTCCATAACAAGTTCAAATAACATTTCAACTTACAAATTTCATATTGAGACAGGAGCGTTTTATGTACAGCTGTGCTTACGCACGTCACAATTACACTCCCAGCCTGAGTCTTACTGAAGCAGATCAGTTTGTAGTCAGCTAGTTACTGAGCTTACTTTACTTTGTTTGACCATATTTACCTCTTAAGTAACAGCAGATCTAGTCAAAAGTTATTTAAGTATTATTATACCGAAATAGTTTGAAATAGTATTATAAAAGGGACATTAATATTTAAATCTATAACACTTTATACTAATAGTATCTATTAGCAAACCAATAATTTAAAAAAACAAATGTGCAGATATATGACTGTTTGTTTAAATGTTTACATCATTGCCCGAATAGGATCAAAGTTGTCACCTGAAAGATAAGTTCTCGGAATCTTTTTCCATTATAATATGAAGCAAACCTAAATATTCGAGCTTCCGCTCGCTGCACAGCTAGTAATTTTATTCTTTTTTTTTTGGGGGGGGGGAGAGGTGGATTCTGTTTTGTAATTTTCATTAGAATAAAAAAAATCACGTTGTAGATAAAATTGAAGGAAATTTTAAAAAAATGGCTAGTGCTTAAAAACAATATGGAAAATAAAACAAACGTTCAAAAAGCTTAAAACAGAAAAATGAAGAGGGGAGAATGGGGGTGGACAAGATCTGTTTGATATTGCCAATGCCCATAATATGATAAAAATCAAAGAATATGGCATTTTTTTATATTCTCAAAGACAAAAGAGACTACCTGTTGAATGGGAAATGCAGATAAATTAAAATGTTTAAGATAATTAATAAAAGAAACAAAATCTATTGAAAAAAGTGCTCGTTTGGAAAAAAATTGAAAGAGCATGAAGAAAATAATAGTGTTATAATTCCTTTGGATGAATGTGAAGAGAAAAGTAGCTCGTCTAAAACTGACAATTTTACTTCAAATGAAGAAGAGCAAAGTTCATCTTGTAATCAATCCCCCCAAAAGAGAGATAGTAAAAATGTTCTAGACCATAATTTTGCTGCAAGTCTCTATGCAGCAAAATTATGTGATAGAAAAGCAGCTGTTTATTTGATAACAAGTCTTAAAGCGTAGGGTGTGAGCCATCCTAGTTTAATGTGAACACATCCTCTTATCGGCGTCTCAGAATGAAAACCAGAGAAAACAGAGCTCAAGATTTAAAAAATCGAGATCTAAACTTTTTTTTCCTTTTACCATTCACTACGGAGGAAAAATTTTAGAAGACATTGTAGGTAGTGAATCTGGTGATATAATACAAATCGTTACTTAAGGGAAAGGCATTCACCAATTAAGTTCAATACCAAAACTTTAATCATAAACAGTAGAAGCAATAGCTATTGTTAATCACGAAACATTAGAATCCTAAATTGTTTAATAGAGATGTAAGTAATTCTATAATTTGATGTAACTGTAGTTAAGTTTAATAAAACTTCAGTAAACCCAGGGTTACGAAGAGAAACGTGTGTACTTTTGCAGTAAAAGATGGACAAAGAAGTGTTCTGGGTGGCTTGTCATTACCATGTCTTCGAAATCATGCTTGAGGCAGTTGCTGTTAACCCCTTAACATACAATGACGTCTCCGACTCTCTCATCGAATTACAGAATTTTTGATATTTAAATCCGTATTTAAGTTAATGTAACAATTAGTTTTAAATACAATAAAGACCTGGACACGCTTAAATGTCTCAAGTATCCTTTACTGTCTTAAATAGATTGAAATAATAAAAAAAATATCCCAAATGGGTGGTGGCGTCTAATTAGGAGGTTAAATAAAATTGTATGTCAAAGGGTTAAGTCAGTTGAGGTTTCAACAGGGCCTGATATAATAAAGTGAAACTGAACACAGTAATTTTCAATGTATGAAAAATTGATCAACAGTGCATGAGGTATCATTGGGTTTGCCAGAAAAACAAATTGAGGAGTTCGAGCCTGAGACGACTGTAAACAACATTTATAACTAAGCGTACATACCTTGGAGGAATTCCCAAAAGAGGAATACATTTTAGGGTTCCAGGAAGATTACATTGTGTTAGATAGATGGGAAAGGTAATTTATAAACATAAAATTTATTTATTCAGAAATAATTTAAACGATCCGAACAAGAAGAATCTGGAATTTGAGACATTTGCTCGTTTGTTGAGTTTGAAAAGTTATGTCAACAGCTGGTTTCATACAGAATCTGATTCTTTTGTATCGAGAAATGATTTACAGCCTTAAAAAATCCTAAAATAGTATAAGGTAAAACCTATGAACTTTCAAAGTATGCGTTAAAAAGTTTCTTGAACATATTTGGCGCCCGTCAAAGGAGCTTGTTGCTTTTGATCGCGGATGCTTTTCAAAAGTTTTTTTTTTCTACAATTTTCATCAAACTTATTCAATTTTGTAGTAGATAGCTGTAAACTGTGCAGAAACTTAAATTCCTAAAATATTTTTCATTCTCAAAAGTTACCAACTTAAAATCTTTTAATTTTTTTAAAAAATTAACCCTTTTTTAAAATGCTTCTTCTCATATAATTTTTAATATTTTCCCCCAAATTTTTTTGAAAGGGACCTCTAGATGTACTTAACAGAAATAAGGATCGGATTTTTGATATCTATATTAGTTTCTGAGAAAAAATTTTATTCAAAATTTTGTGAAAATGTTTGGAAAATATCAGAAATTTTTACATGGAACATTTAAAAAAAATTATAATCAAATTTTTACAAATCCATCCCTAATTCTATAATTAATGCATTTGTGAGTGAACAGAAAGAAATTTCAAGTAATTAGATATGGTCTTTTAGCATTTTGTAGCAGACACAATTTTGGAAAAAAAGCAAACTGAGAAAAAAAGCTTTAAAGATTTGAACACAATAAAATTGTAATAAAAACTTATATCAAGCTAAATTTTTTACAACAATAACCTGACATTTGAAAGTCCTAAAGTATCAATTTTATTAATATATATTATTACCATAATTATTAATGAGCATCATCATTTATAGGGATAATTAGAAAAATTTCAAATAATTTAGAAAACATTTCACTTTTTTCAATTTTTTTAGTCAAAATATTTAATAAATGACCTGCAATACTGTTTATCAAATACGTATTAGAGCAGAGCAAAAATTTGAAACCTTTTTATTGACAGAGAGAAATTCAAACAAAAAGAGAAACGAAAGCAGTGATGATGATGATGATTCAAACGTGTTTAAGAATAAGAAGCGAAAGCAGTAAAACAGTAAAAAAACAAAGAATAAACGTTTACTGTTTGAAACAACTATCTTGCTTTGCTTTCATAAAAAAATTAGGTGGCTTTGCAACTTGCACATGAGATATGCATGATTTAAACACTGAAAGTGGGCGCGGCACGTGACAACGTGTTAGACAAGATGACTTCATATCTAACTAAATATTTGTCTGATTGTTTCAAAACTTTCAGATTATTAAGTCGAAGGTTCAAGGATCATTTTCCACTCAAAATTTGAAAATCGATATTTTCATTGTTTTTCCGAAATTCTTTGGGTGCCAAGTCCCCTTGAAAAGAAAGAAAATTATGCACTCATGAAACGAGCCGCAGTTGATCCCGACGCATTCCTTAAAAACTGTCTGCATGATTTTACATCAAACAAAGACAATGATGATTATTAAAATGTTGAATCTACCTTCAAAGTTTCGGAAAAACCACTCGACAGAACAGAGAGAAGACGACTATTAAAATAAAAGTAAAGTAATAGTTGGTTCATTACTTGCTATAAATAATGTAGAAGAATCTGAAGTGTCACTGATGGAACGGTACATAAAACTTCATACTTAAGAGCAAAAACAATACTTGTTCTTGTTAGTAAAGCAATTTAGAAGCAAATACCCGAACTTTAATATCTTTAAAGGAAATATACTATAATTCTCTAAGCTGCAATTCTTTTATAGCTAAATAGGTTTGCTTAACGCGTATCGAATCAAAAATTGTTTAGATTCTAATGAAATGTTTAGCAAATGATGTTAGTTTGATTCTAATTTTTCCTAAAGTTCAAAAAATTTAACTCCTGCTAGCGACCACTAAAAATTAACTTAAAAATGTGAAAAAAATAAATTAATTCCTTTTTTATATAGTAAACGAAAACAACAGGTTAGCCATTGAAAATATACAAAAATAATAAAAAAATAAATAAGAGAGAGGTCTGAAATATGATAAAGTTTATAGGAAAAGAGCTTTCAGCATTTCTTCTTCAAAGCCATAATTTTTATTTCTGGGATAATTTGTAATCGTGTGAATGTATCATATCGTTAAAAGTTGACCTAAAATTATGTACAGTCCATGCCTTATTTATCTCTGCAATCTTGAAAGTGTTATTCTATGATTATGCGCAGAAAATCAATGGGAATAATATCGTTCTCAAGGAAGAAAACTCTTAGCGCATTTTGAATGAATTGTTAATAAAAGTGAGTCAGTTTCCGACAGAGAAAAGTATATCTTCCAGTATATTTGAATCATTTCAATGCGTTTCCAGAGAAGATACCAAAGGATTCGAGCCCAAGAGATTAAAATCCTTCCGCGCGAGAAGCGGCTTAAAATATTATGTACAATATTAGAGAGAGAAATATTATAACTGAAAGTAATGGATATTTCTGTTAGTTCTTTTCGCTCTGTTTTGCTTTCTAGGAATGAAAAACAATAATTTTGCATGGCAACCACGCTACAATGCAATAACAACAGCCTATTTTTTTAGTTATTTTTGAACCTAAATTTGCTCAAAAAATAGTTATAGCTATGTTAAAGAATGAACCAAGTATTTTTCTTCTTCTTTTTTCTTTACTTTCTTTTATACGGAGTATACAAAGGAAAAATAATGGCAATTATAAAAAGATCCATTCTCGACTTCTTGATGGATATCAACTTAACATGCCTCTCTGAGTACGGAAAAAAACTTTTTTTATTTTTATGTATCTCTTTGAACAAGGCAACACAATACCAAAACATATCTAATGTATGAAATTTGGCCTGCGGTCATTACACCGGAATTGTCGGTATGGGGATTTTTTTCGAAATTCGTCTACAGGAAACATGTCTTTGGTCCCCGTGCATTTGAATACGGTAACTCAAAACAAGTTCATAACCAAATTTTATTTCATGATTTTTGCACTAAAATTGTGATCCTGTGTCTGTTTTAGAATTAAATCTGTTAACTGTCTTTGGTTTGTCGGTTCATATGCAGGTAAACATGATAGCTCTAATACACAGCGAGGAAAATAAATAAAATTTCGTGTTTAGTTTCCATAACAAGGATTTCAGCTTTATAAATGTTTGGACAAATCCAAGATTCGTATTCGATTCTTTTTTATTTTACAACGAAGCTACTTTCGAAATTCCAGTATTGTGTAACCATACGAAAAATTCTAGAGAAGAAAATAGCCACTAGTGCACAGTACTTATGGATGATTGATTATATTTATCTCTAAAGCATTCTACAGGAGTTTTAAACAATCACAATGAGATACTTTTATAAAACTTACCGTCACTTAAAGTGAATTTAAATTAATTTCATTTAAAACTATTAGGAAAGTTAAACCAGAATTTATTCAAACTGATAATTCCATTTATGTATCCCTCAATCTTACACTGAAGGAAGTTCATCGTCTGAAATCAGGATTTTTTGGTTTCGGAAGACAATTTTTTATTATGATGTATATGTACTGGTATCCAACTTTCTCGACAGCATAGCATCACAATGCTCTCTGAAAACTTTGACTGAAACCCTCTTTTGGCCGGTTTCTTCGAAATATGGAAATATATTTATCTTTTAATAAAAGCTTGCCATTGTCGGCCATAATAGGAAGAATTTTGAAACCAATGACCTGAAACCAATGATTCTGTTAAGAAATATTTGACTCCAAGTATCCCTGATTTACATCTATAAATTAAATTTCGTCTCAGAATTTTATTGAGAGAAAATTTATCTCATGGCAAAATGTAGGTTGTATTTCGTCAAAACAATAAACTGTTGAAGATATGGCTACAAATAAGGCTAATGCTCTAGTTAAGTATTGCTTTGATAAGACCAGGATGAATAAGATTTGAGGAAGTTTCTTGACAGATTTCGCAAATTTTCCTGAAATTTCAGTGCCAGTTATATAGTTTAAATAGATCATTTTAAAATCTGCCAACATGCCTTTGATTCCCAGCTACCTTTCAATGTTCCATAAGCATTATAAACATATATTCTTAAGTTTATACTATTTCTTTTAGAAATAAAAATAAAGTGAATATCACTACCTATGAATGATTCGTGTTCTTGCTTTATTTTCAAACATTTTTCCTATATGAATAGTTTTTAAGAAGGATTCTAAGGTTAGATTTCAAAGACATATTCTGATGCTTTTTCCCATTCAATCTTGATTTTGGTATTATCTGGGAGCTTAATATTCCGTACGTATTGGCTTATCATCCTTGCCTCATTGCATTGGAAAACTGAATTGGTTTTCTTTCGTTTTAAAACATTTATTCAATCTTTTCTGAATTTTTGCTACATTTGTTGAAGGTACGAAAAAACGTATTTTAGAATTATAATTTAGAATTTAAACATTAATTATACTATTCAATACCCTAAATAATGATTGTAATTAACCGTTCACAGACCGAATTCGGATAAGGTTAATTTTTACTTACGTTTTTGAATATTTCACCTTTTAATGTTTTAGTTTAAAGATATAAATCATTAAAATATGAATAAAAATTTTTTATATACGTGTTTTATGTTCCCAATTGTAAAAATTGCCCACTTCACATTAAGCTTATTACACTAGATACACAATTGTATAACAGTGATGTTCGGACTGAATAATAAGCAGTGTATTGTAATAAATTTGAAGTACGTAAAGATATGAATTCAATTGAAAATTAAAGAATTCATAAGAATTAAAAATATATTTATGCTTATTAGAACAGAACGGAATCAGAGGATTTTGTCTCAAACACAAAAGATTTTTTGTAAATTACAGTTATTTTATTTCTAAATAGAAATTTTATTTCAAAAATTCTAAAATATTGGCATTTATAATTATTGAAAAGATCATTTCTTCATTTTTTCTGATTTGGAAATGAAAACCGAAAAAGTTAAGTGAAAGTAACATTTTTAGATAGGTATTTTAGCTCCTAATTTCAACATAGAGATGCTTTAAGTAATTACCCCTTCTAAACTTCAATCAATTGTCCACTTACCCTAAATATTTTACTCTAGATGTTTTAAACAAGAAGTATGTATAGCATTCCATCTAATGGACTGCTAATTTTTCTCTAAAAGAGGTGTCAGATATAAAATTGATTCTTAAATACTTTCTGGAATGTGTTGGAAAGGATGTCAAAGACAAAAGGTTTATAAAAAAAATTACTCAGTTGTTTGCTACCAGTCAACATTTAACTCCTTTGGATTTAAATTAGATAAAACAAGTTCCCTTCTGCTTCAAGTGCATATTTTAGAATCTTTTCTCGAGACACTAAAACTGAATTCAAGAAAGCAAAATTTTATTTTTAGATCTCTTCTAATTATTTGAAATACCGATCGTAATAAAACAGTAAAAGTCTTTCAGAAATGTAGATTTGCAATATAAAGCATCTATAAAAGGGCGAATTTCATAATAGGAAACATTTAAACTAAACTATATATAAAAGGAACAACAATGTTTGAAAGCTTACGAAAACAATAAAAATCAAAAAAATAAAACAATAAAAAAATTTGTTACAAGAGCAAAATATGATAATATTTGCTATTTTTCACTAAAAGCGAATTTGAAAATCCTGTTGAAATGTGTTTTCCCATATTCGACGATAAGAGAAAATACTGTGAAAAGATTTTTTAAAATCTCTTCCAATCCAGATTTGCGTATATTTCTTCCATTTATATTTTCACAAATTGTGATTTATGATATCGGAGCTTTCGTAGATAAAAAAATGTCCAAAATATATTTTACAAAACACCTGGTTCTGAAACTTAATAGAATATATATTTAATTTTTTTTCCCAATGCAATCAATGAAAAGAGGTTGAATTTTACCTGTGAAAGTTTCTTTTATAACCTATTTCAACTGCTTCTGTGTTCTTCCGCGAAGCTCGGAAATCATAGAAGATTTCCATTTAAAATTTGCTTCGTTTTTCTGGGCCCTCAATTTGCTTCATCAAAAAATTCTAAATCATATTCAAACACATGAATACAATATTTTTCTAACCATCTAAACAGAAAAACGTTATTAAATTTTTAAAGTTACACACACACATATATATGAAAGGTTTTCGTGGTTGTAATCAGTAAAAAGCCGAGTTATATTCTAATTTTCTTTATTATCCAAATATTTAAGTAATTTTTATGAGAGTGGCGGGCGTACGTGCATCTTAATTGAAGTTTCCAAGTGAAAGTGAACAGAAACTCCCTGCATTCTCTCAGATAAGGGAAGAACATATAGACACGTGATAAAAACGAAGGGAATATTGGCTATTTTTAAAAAATTACGTAAGCGTTTTAGGGAAAAGTATGGTGTCAATAAGTCGCTGATTTCGCGATTTATGTTGGCGCGTGGAAGCGATTAAAATATTCTTTTAGTAATAAATATGCCAAACGAGAGATTTAATATAGCTCCGACGCGAGAAATGAAACGAAACTGGAGTTTAAGAAAAGCGATTTTGGAATACATTAATATAGTACTAAGATTTTAAAATATATAATATTAGAATTTAAAGTAAAATTAAGTGTGATTATTAAATATATATATATATATATATATATATATAAACAAACAAGAAACAAATATATATAATGTTTCAAGTAATCAAAACATGTGTTACATTTTCAGTATATATATATTCAGTATATATTAATCTAAAAATTAAAATTAAAATCAAATTACCTGATCAATAATTATACAAATGAAATACAAAAGATAGTTTGAATATAGACTATTACTACTATGAAAAAGACAACCCATAAATGAAAATCGAACAATAAAATGCCAATCAGGCTTCGGAACCAATATGTGTCGCATTAATCTAGATTTGTGGAGTCTATATACATATAGGGTGTCCCAAAAAAGTGGAACAGACATTTATTTCCTTAAATATTGCACTTAGACATATACTTCCAATTACAAAGTTTCATCAAATAAGGTAGGAATTTGTGTGAAAGCACTTTAGCTTCTGAGAAAGCTGAAAATAAAAAGTTTAAAAAAATAATTTTTAATATGTTTCCTGTATTCAATGAGTGAAATATTCCTTTTACACTCATCCATGTATAAAACAATTTTCACTATTTTATCTGCAAAACTTACAGCGATATGTTAATTTTTAAATTTCAAGGGCTACTCACAAATTTATATGGAAATACTTACAGCAGAAATGTAAGTTTATTCAACATAGACACTCTGCGAAAGGCATTTATTTGTCTAATAGTACATCATCCAATCATCATGGATGGAAAAATATTTTCAATGACGCATACTGTTACTCAGTTTCATCGGCAAATAGTTGCAACTATTGACCTGAAAAAAATGGACGGACAACTTGAGAAAATAAAAATTTGAGGTGTAACAGGAAAATTGCCTTATACTGAACAAGAATACGGAATTATTCGGTCTTAGCGTTGTGCTTATTATTAACCCTTTACGGACAGATGTGGTGTATAGAGTGCGCCAGTGAGTTTATATTGATAAGAAAAATAAACACTCGCGAAGAACGGAAGTCAGCCACGCCTCTAATCTCTAATTAACATTCCCCCTACATACTCTGATTGCTTCCATCGACCTTGAAGCAGCCGGTTTTGTCTGATCGTTCGTAAGTGATTAAAACTTTCTCTGGAGCATGCTATACGCCACATGATTCTCATGATGAGGCTTCTTGCAGTAACTGATATTTTTTAAACTTGAATCTTCGTATGGTATTCCACGAAATGGAATTTGAATTATGTATTTAATTTATAAGTATACAGGGGTATTTAAAATATTCAGTTTTTAAAAAAATTCAATGTTACTTTTCGAAGATTCAAATTTCAAATGTATCAATTTGTGGAAAAACCCTCCTCACTTCTCACAAAGAGAAGTTTAAATTGACCTCACTGAAAAGCCGACATCTCTCTGAATTTTAACGGAATTCAACTAGAATTTTTGTAAGTTGCTCTATATATCTGGCTTTGAAGTTATAAAAAAATCTCTCGCGCATGAGCAGTAAAAAATTATTTAGTAAAAATACTCATATTTCCTTTACTATTTAATGTATTTACTTCAAATGTTGACACAATACTTCAGTATTTTATTATCGTTTGTTCAGTAAGTTTCGTATCATTTGAATAAAAACTCTAAAAACGTGTTATAAACAAAACACATACGGGAATATTTGGAATTTTTTAATGAAACCTTTATATCTTCTCGAATCTTTGTTTTATGTTTTCAAAAATATATGTAAATATTATGCACATCAAACATAACCATTGATAAAAGTTTCATCTAGTTATCAGCTTTCTGTGAAACGGGATCAGTCGAAATCCCTTTCCGTCTTCACCATTTTCTGGTCGCCCCCTAATTACCCTCGTGACCGATTCTTCACTGTAAAATGTGTATTACACTCGATTGCATGTTAAAAGATTCTCCACAAATCATTTCGGACCATAGGTTTTGTATAAATTACAAATTTCTCGCATTTTACGAAACGTTCCTTAATTTTTGCACCAGTGTAGAATTTAATAAATCAGTTATTATTTTGTAAAAAAAATATTTTCACATAAAAGAAAAAGCGACTCATTAAATAATCTTTTTCATGAATTATACAGAACAACGTGCCTAAAGCATGAGTCTAGAAACTTATGGAACTTATGTAACGTTAAGATTGATTTATCTCAATATTTTGTTTCAAGTTTAAATACTCTTTTACGGAAGTCTTTTCATTTTGACTCGTATCACTTCCAGTATTATGGGTATTTAATACCCTAATAAATCACCTTCTATCTTCTCAATAACAGGATTAAACGCTTTTTAAATTTTCAAGCAATATTTCTTCATTTAAATACACTTTTTTTCTGCTTGATGTATCTAGGAAAATAAGTCACTTAATTTATAAATTTCTTTAAAAATTCCTAATCCTCTACAATGTTACTCCATTGTCTAGTTAATTAAGACTGAAAACCGTTATATCATCCTAATTGCTTTTCATCAAACGCAAAAAGGAGCAATTTTTAATTTTTCATTTTTTGTTTATTTGGCAGTGTTAAATATATAAGGTAACTCTCAAATGATTCTTTATTTCCGCGACATTTTTCGTTGTGTTTGTATTTTTATACCAAAACAAAATTTTGTCTAATTAGCTGTGTTTCGCATTTTTTAGCAACGCTGTATTCAGTTAGACTCTTTCAATAAAATGCCTTAATGTCTAAGAATAAAATGCCTTAAAGAATACAAAATAAAATGTCGAAAGTTAAAAAAGTGTGTATTATAATTGGTACTTCTCTACTTTTAAAATTTCGTTTGATCTCTCAAAAAATGTTGGATTAATAATGAAACCACTGGGATAAAAAAGAATCGGAAATACTCCATTTAAAGTGCCAGAAATTGTTTGAAAACTTTTATCAGATATTTATACGACAGCTTTTAACAAATGACAACACTCAGTATTTAATTTCTTAATATCTTCTAAAAATAAATCTACTTTGATGAGATAAATATTTTGCAATTGTCGATTTTTCAAAATGGCTAATATAATGGAGTAAAGATAGAGCTTTGCAATTTTAATTCCTCGACGCAATTTCTGATAAAAAAAATTGAAATGTTGTAAAAAGCATTTAAATACAACTGTTTATCAAAAACATGAGTATTTGAGTAGAATACTATGTAAAGAGATGTGACGAATCCGATGTAGATGAATCACGCTGGACATCCAACACAACTGGTGCATAGTTATTGTAGTGTAGCAATTAAGAGACATTATTGAGCATGTTCCTATATGGGAAATATCGAAAACGTCCTGAATAGTGGTCAGATAACTCACCAGATTTCCAAAACGATAATGCACTTTCTTTCAGTGCCATTTTTATGCGTGAAATTTGACAGCAAAAAAGTCAACAATTACGATTCTACCTGATTCTGACCGTAATTATCTGATATGCCTCCATGTAGCCTTTTATTATTTCCATGCTTAGAACAGCCTCTTCGTGGTCAACGGTTCCAGTCTATTCACACAATAATCCGGGATTCGCTACGAACCCTGTTCGCCCACTTCTGTGAATCACCACGAAAGGGTTTTGCAGGCAGGAACGAATTTAAAACTTATTTTAAGGACTGAAAAAAACGATAGTCGAAAATTCATTGCAGCTGGAGGAGATTATTTTGAAGAAGATGTTAGAAATATTCACAAATAAGTTGATGCGTTTTGTTTCACGACAGAATTCTCGATAATTTTTTATTCCAGTAGTGAACATATAACAGCTTTGGGAAAGAAAAAGAAAAATTCCTCAGCATATACAATTCAATAAAAAAGTTAGCCAAACATATTTCTTGGTAATTTTAATTAACTTGGTTCTGTATGGTTAAGAATACTTAACTCTCCGCTAGGCGCGCAAAATTTTGTTACACAGTTAGTCGCTGGAAATTGCATGAATTCATCAGAAGAATTGTCAGGTATCCAGGATATTTCTGATCAACCTGGTCTTCATCAACTTATTACCCAGACGTCTCAGACCGCGGTTGCTTAGTGGTAAGGTATCGACTTTGGAGCCGGAGGTTTTCAAGTTCGAAGTCCAATTCCACTGAAGATTCGTCGTAAATTGGACCCGTTGCTCATTAAATCATACGTAGGGGGTTAAACATCTCATGCTAGTGTGAAGAGAAAGTTTGGAACGTAGGATACCAGAATAAGTGTCGTCCTGTGGTTCAAAATTTCAAGGTCTGTCCCAAAATAGCCCTATTGTAGGATCAAAACGGGACGTTGATATAACTTAACCTGCGTGGGACATGTCGTAGGGATGATGAAAATCTCGGCCGAGTTCGTAGATATCCAGCTCAAATGAGGCGGAAATTGTTGGAGGGGTAAAATTACCTTTTCTCCAAAATTTTCTTACGATTGAAACTAGAAAGAAAATTCAAATGGGGTAAATTATTGCCTTATCATTTCTAACGATTTTTGTATTGAAAGTTTTTTGATAGCGTCAATTGCTTAGACGTTATGAGCTGAGAAGTGATTTTTTCCCTCCACCTCCTAATTTAATGCACCTGTAAAGTAATGTTTGCATATTACCACTTGTTGGGAAACTCTCGTCATTGTAGCCTCTTCCACTCTTTTTACTTTCTCGTATACGAAGTATACAAAGAGAAAATATTGTAATTGTCAAAAAATTCGAACTCGAGATTTTGACGGATCTCCACGTTTTAGACCTCCCTGAGTCCGAAAAACACAATTTTGGAATTATGTCTGTATGTCTGTCTGTGTGTGTGTCTGTGTATGTGTCTGTGTGTGTGTCTGTGTGTGTGTCTGTCTGTGAACACGATAACTCGAAAACTATTAGAGATACGGGGATGAAATTTGGTATGTGGTCTTTAAACATAATTTGTAGGTTTCTATCAAATTTTGGACAAACTACGTCAACGGGAAGTCTGTCTATTTGTATGTCCGCGGTCATGTGAACGCTATAACTCAAAAACTTGAATAGCTAAATGGATAAAATTTGGTACACAGTTTTATCGTTATGAATGTAGGTCTGTATAAAAGTTTGGGCCAAATCCGTCAAAAAGAGGCGTTCAAATTGCATATTCAATTTCTTTTAATCCGATTCTCATGCGCATGCGTATTGGTAGCAATCTGTTATTGTTGTAAATTTTATTTACAACAATAAATAATGTTTTCAATCATCAATTGTTAACAATTTTTTTATTGTTGTAAATCAAACCGATCTCATTATTTCAGCAAATCTTTTATTCACGCGCTTTTGCAATTGTTACGGTTGTGGTAGTATAAATTGTTTTCTTGGGAATTCTATTCCAAAGCAGAATTTTCGCTTTAGTATTCATTGCATTGCCTATTTTATCGCGCCTGCTTCAAAGTGATATCTTTTTGAAACGTGGAAACAGATATTTGATTTCAGGTTTGTTTTTTTTGTTTTACTTTCTTGTATACGAAGTATACAAAGAGAAAGTTTCTCCACTACGAATCTCCACTTAGAAAGTATACGAGAAAGTTTAGGGGAGACCACTCCCGCTGGTTTATTATTTCAACTCTAATTTTTATGAAAATGCAGGGCGAAATGCTCTTTCCTTATATCTCCGGACTCAATGAATCTGCCTTTGCCTTCCGGCTTGCCGACTGGGATTATTTTGTCCTGCACAGTTGATTGTTAACAAAAGATTTTTTGTTCTTTTTAATTCCATCGGAAGGTGGAAAAAGGGAAGTTCTGCACAAAATTTGATGCGTAATAAGTATGGAACTGAAATTTTTGATGGCATCAAGTCTTTTCCTATCCTTATCCATGTTATTGTGTTTGAAAATTACAAAAGCTTTAATAGTAGACTTGTTTTAAAGATTGGAAAAAAGAACCATATTCCAATAACAAGTATTTCTTGATACATTATTCCACCGGCATATCTGATCTAGAATTTAAACTCCTTTTGTCATGTAAAAAAATGTAACAATTTCAGAGTTTTTGTTATCATCTGCCGTCAATTGAATCTGAAACGTTCATGGTAAATAGTTATGACACAAACGCAGCCAAATATTCAAGAATTTACTTCTCGTTTTTATATGGTAAAAATTCTTTGAAAAGTTTCCGCTTATTTAGATTAATTGCATTGACATTAATTAGTTTAGATCACTGTTAAAATCTTTTTTGGAAAAGACGAAGCTAGAAAACCATTTATCTGCTATTAAATTCTAGTTCTATTTTTTAGACATATAGCATGATTCTAGCAATTTTATTAAATTTTTTAAATGATTATCGAAATTGTATTCGATAGATTTTCATTGCAGAAAAATATCAATAAATTATCCTTGGAAAAGGATTCTCTTCCATGTATAGATTATACGATATTTCATATACGAATTTTATAATGCGAATTTATTATTTTTACCCTTTTAAGACATGGTGTGTACTAGTGAATTCACCAGAAGAATGGAGATACTTCTTTAAGAAAAAAAATTAGGTTTTCACTTCCATAAATTTGATTGGCTTAGTATCTTCCTTAAGATATACAAGGAAATAAATAAATGGAAACAAATGTTCTAGCCATGGAAAATTTCACTCAAATTGTGAATATGTAAAACAAAACCAAATCTTAAGTGTACCATTAGAAATTTTTGCTATAACTTTTTCCAATAATTTTAAGAGGTGTTTAATTTATCATTACACATATCTCAAAACGATAAAGACATTTTTCAAAACACTACAAGATTTCAGCTAGTTCTTGATTCTATTATGAAATTTATATCGAGCTTTAAAATGCAATACTTTGTTTTCCTCGGCAAAAGCTTTTCATTAAGTTTGGTGTTTAATAGCAATGCGATTCACTGAATGGCTCCGATTAACATCTATGAACGTTGGCTCCAGGTTCAGGTATCGAAAGCAATCCATTTTGCTTCTCGTTAACTAATCAATCACAAGCAGAGAGGGGGTTCACTCAGGGGATTGGGAACTCGTGAAAAGTCTTCATTCGGTTGAAGTGAAGATATATTTTATCCAAGCACACTACGTCATTGATGTCTTGATGCCCTCCTGCCTCCAATTTTGGAAACCACTTCTCGCTCCAGCTCACTCATCCATCATCATTTGAATATCTCTAATGGTCTTGTTTCACTGATTCGAGAGGTTGATCACCGAAATGGTTTCGCCCATCAAATACTTCAGGAATTTCGGAAGCATCAAGACAAAAGAGCACGGATACGGACAGTAGTGGTTAAGATGTTTTTGTTATTTTTTTAAGTTAAGGGAATGATGTTTTAAAACATTTAAATAAGAAAGACGGGAAAATATTTTCAAATAAATATCTCGGAATTCTTTTTTTTTTAATTATTAATAAATCTGTCAACAAGAGTAGATGTTTTTCATTACATCTGTAATTATTGTCTGTGTTACTTTTGCACTCAAATTTAGGACCTGATAAGGAGAAATTCTGCGAACAAATGATGAAGAAGGGCATTGTTAAATCCCCAGATAAAATTATCACTGCAGTGGCCTGGTGGTAAGTCTCGATCTCGAGATCGGAGGGCTCCAGGTCCCAAACCCTATACCACAGAAGAGCCGCCATGTAAGTGTGTCTGGTGCTAGTTAAATCGGGACCAAATTTCCTCCTGTTTGTGTGGTGCCGAAGTTTGTAGACGGAGTGCAAGCTCAGGCGTTGTCTTCGTCATCTGACCACAGTTCAAAATTAAGAGGTCCGTCAAAATATATCTCGTGTTGTTTCAGAAGGGGACGTAAATATAACTAATCCAAACTTCATTGCATTAAAATAATCTACATTGCTTTTATAACTTTCAAGTAGATTTATAGAATTGAGTATCAATTACAAAATATATAGATAGTTACCCAATCTCGTATATTACAGAAATAAAAATTTTAATCTTCCAAATAATTTTGTGCATCGTAATAAAAGTTGAATGAGTAAAATATTTTTAAAAAATCTCTATTTAATGGAGATTTTTCTTTTACGAAAATTATCATGAATTCAACCTCGTAAAAATTTCAGTTTTTGTATTTTAAACTGAATACCAGAGGCATTTTTAAATCCAACTGTAAGCAATAACTCATACATAAGATCAGTGAAATTGCATATTTTTAGTTCACAAGCACTTGTTTGATCCTTTGGCGGATATTTTTTTCGCATATGTTGGAAAGAGATAGTTTTGATTTAAAATTAAAATTGAGTTCTGTGCAAGTATATAATTTGCAGTAAGCTGATAAGAATATTAAGAAATTCTTAGAGGTTTATCTATTATTATTTATTGCATTTTATTATGATAAGAAAAACATATAGAATTTATCTACTGATGAATAAACTCGTCTACAAAGTTATATGAAAAATGACACTGAATATATATTTATATTATTTTTTCGAAATAACCAATAGTGATACAAGTTGATGATTGTGATGAAAATAATTTGACAAAATAATACAAGAGTTCATTTAGAAATGAGACAATTATTTGATTCAGAATTTGCTATGGTGAATTTTTTTGGGTCAATTAAAAAAATTTGTTACCCACGAATAATTTTTCGTCGACTACGTCATTTAATACAAATGTCCATTTAAAAGTGTTAAAAACCATTTTTAGGAAATAATTCAGAAATACCAAATAATCAACAAATATACGTGACTTGGTGTCGAATTTTTAATTTGCAATTTTTAATAAAATATATGATAATTTCTATTAACCCGAACTTGATGTATGATCTCGGCTTATAAAGACTTTAACACTAAACTCCGATTTTAAAACTTTATTTATTTTAATAAAAGTTTGAATTCTGGCAAATAAACAGTAATTGAGCAGAATCTAATCACGAAATAAAGAGCTAATGAAATTCAAGACCGTAAGACATTCTTTTCATTTCACTCGATACACATTACCTATTCCCGATTTCCAATAAACTTATTTTAAGGTCTCTACTTTCATACCTTTAAGCTTTGAGAAAACAAATGAGATTTCAATTGAAAATGAATGCGCACAACGCGTTTGTTTTAGTTCCATTATTAGAAGCGTGAAATGGATTAAACCTCTGGTTACACTTTTTGCATGAATGCTGCTTTTAACGGATACACCTTGTATTGGATACAATTATTTTTTAAATAAATTTTCTAAAATTATTTTATCCTTTCATTTTTTATTGAAAAGTACAATTTGTAATGCGTTTTAAGTTAGTGCAAAAGTTTTTACTTAAAAAAACATGGAGAAGCTAAATTTTTAATGAATATGAAGACGGGAGGCGAAAAAATGGGCTGATGTTTTACTCGTAGTATCAGAAATGGTATATACTGTTTCGAAAAGTGTGGTTGCTCGTAGTATCAGAAATGGTACATAATGTTTCGAAAAGTGTGGTTTCATGTCTGATAGTCCTGAATGGAGGACGATACATTGATAATTTTTATGCCTTTAATACAACAAATTTGTTTCCTATGTGATGCACCGCTTCATAAATTGCATAACCATATCGCAGCGGTGAAGTGAAACTATGCGAACAATGAATTCCTGTGTTTTGTGAAACAATACTCTGATATCATTTCTATCCTTGCTATATAATCGCCATTCTTTCTTCATTCAATCAAACTTTTGAAATCCACTGCTATTTAAAGTTACTCCAAATTTATAAAACATGATATGTGTAAAAAATATCTAAAATAACAGTGGAATAGGTAATACCACGGGAGATGAAAAAGAACACCAGTTTTACATTCCAATGGCTTGCATACTTCTTTTACGTCTCATAAATCACATTTTAAAAGTTAATTTTCAAACTTCTTTATACTGCAATCTAAATCTTTCCCAACGCCAGTTATTTATAGCAATCTGTAGAACCTTGTAGAAGTTGCTCAAAAGTTCCGAGAAAAGTTACCAAAATGTAGATATAACAACCATCAAAGATAACTGATTCGATCATCGTAGTTTTGTCTATTGAAATAGTTACATTCCAGCTTTACGGGGTTATATTCTCAGTTTCAGTATCTATGCTTAGTCAATTAAATAATAAGGATATATATATTCTTTCTGTTTGTTTTAATTGATCCCAACATAAAGGTTTCAAAAAAGCTGATATATAGAGTAAAGTAGTTTTGGATAATTATAAATGCATTCCTGTCATTGAACTGGTTGATTGTTTTCTACACGAAAACAATTAATAAATGCAGTTTTAGAGCTTAATTGTATTAGTGTATTAAACTGTTTTTTATTTTAACAATTTTCTAATTTTAAGTCTTCAATTTATATCTCATTATTATAAACATTTTTGAATCCTGAAATCATTTTATTCTTAAAATGTCTACCAAATGTCTTTCATTTAAATGATAATTGAACTTAAAAAATATCACAGTAGTGTATAGAGAACACACTTGCTGGCTTTTATTTGCTCTGAATCCTTCAGATGAATTGGTAGGCGTGGGTTTTAACAATAATAATCGAGAATATAGAAATTTTCAAAATTTCCAAACTACAAACATGAAATATGTCAAATTAAATAAAAATGTGTCGAAAAAGGATTGCGTGCTGTCATACAGAGACCTTGATCATGAATTTGAGACACACGCACACGCGCACACCCACACACAAACAATAGGATTGGTCTTTCAAGCTGTCTTCATCTGTTCGCTCGGCATCTAATTGTATGTCTGGAAAACACAGAGGATAAATTTTCTAGAATCCTTGTCTGTGTTACTCTTAATTGGCTTATCTAGTTAGAGCGTCAGCACTGGAATTGTCCCTACGACTCCTTTAATCCTAACTATAAAAGGTCCTTCTTATTCTTTAGCAGCTTGCTGAGGAAATGTACTCTTTCGGTAATCTAAGTAAGACTTGTTGGCATAAGGACTATTTTAGAGAGACTTAACAACTATTTATAAATAGCTATTTCCTGCCTAGAAAATGTGTTAAGCTTCCTTTGAGGAAATGCGAATATTTTTAATAGACCATCTATTTTTTATAGGTATTTGCCTTCAGTAACATAGAATGTAGAGGAATGACACAAAACAGGATTTCAGTCACCATTCAAAAATTCTTATCTCAAAAGTATACCTAAATTATAGGAAGATGAATGTCATGCTTAATAAAAAATTGTTATCAGTAAATCAATTAGTATACAGCCTCCCTAATATTAAATCCTTAACATCTTAATAAGTTCATCATCTTTAGAAGTCTAATTCCACAATGCATCTCTCTCCTGTTAAGTTAACAGAACAGTGGCATATGATTAAAAGTGTAATTATTAAGAAGAAAAACTCTAAATCTAACATTCACCGAAACGCTTGTAGATTTTTGAAGTTATTCTTCTTCAGCCGCGTTGATAGTGAAAATTTCGTTAGTGACGAAAGTGAGATGACAGTTGCTAAAAAAAACTGCAGTATGAAATAAAAAGATAATCGGAGACGCCCTATTCAAACTTCGAGCCGTCAATACAGTAATTTTATATGCGTTGTCAAATATGAAAATGTTCAGTTAAAGATGGATCTTTGTAAGACCAAAAAATTGCAAAGGTCCCGTGCTTCCGATTAAGTTAATTTATATTACAGCAGACTCCGCTTAATGCGATAGCGGTTAATGTTATCATCCGCTTTATATTTATCTAAAACTCTTTTCCCGAACCAACGTATTCAAATGTACACAAAATTATTCGTTTAGTGTGATCGCTACATCGTTTAATGTTATCAGTTTTGAAGAAGAGAATTGACCGATCTCTCATTTTCAACCAGCGTTAGCAATTGACGTTCGTAGAAACTCTTGATCGACTTATAAGGAAACATCAGGGGCCACTTTCCCCCACAATTCCCAAGAATTTCGGGGTTTATTTTTCATGACTTCTCTTTGAAGGTCGTGTATTTAGAGGGCAGGAACGTGATCGTCGTTAATTGCCATTGAACCTCCTGAAGGTATGCAAAATGAAGAGTAAGAAGAATGGATGTCCATTGACGAGGACATTCCAGTAGCTGCCACACTAACAGACTTGGAAATTTGCCAAACTTTTTGTGAGCAAGGCCAAGCAATAAAAGTTGATGATTCTGTCGGGACGTATGTGTTGAAGAAAACCCTCAAACGAACGCCGAAATTAGTCAAGCCCTTAATATTTTGAAACGCGGTGTGCAGCAATGCTCAACAAAGTTTTAAAAACAATAAGAGTACGAACAATATAAATGAAATGTTAAGGAATAATTGTCTTCAGGCAACAATTAATGAATTTTTTAATAGTTATTTTTGAAATAAATTATAGATAGCCCTGAGGTAAGTGTTTTTCTTTTCCATTTTGTGTCTTTTCCCTTGATGTGATAACAATATAGTTGCTTTTACCCAATTCGGTTATTGTTATCTATCGGTTAATGTTATCAAAATTCTTAAGTCCCGAAGTGATCACATTAAGCGCAGTCTACTGTATTATAAGCAACACTTTGTGATTAGTTTGGCAATGATTATAATATTTGAATTTAGTATTGTTACAAAAATCGTCCTGTGGATGTTGAGTGAAAGCAGTCTAGTAAGGAGGGTAATTGAGAATGACGATTTATTCCAGATTATTCCGGAAAAAACGAAGCCCAGGAAACAAGGAAAAAACAGCATTTGTACAAATTAGCATTTTTTTTACTCGGGGCTATAATATTGATTTTAAATTTTAGTTTCAAATGTACAATATTCATGCTAATTTTAAGTTGATGCATTATATGCTGATAATTTATTTTAAAAATGTTAAAATATTTATATATTTATGAAATTTAAAACTGAACTCCATAATTAAAGAGTAAATGACTTCTTCACGTGTCATTTCTATTTATGTTAGCTGACGACATGGAAAAGACGATTGTTTAATATTGTCAATAATGTAAATTGGGGAAGAAAGATTTAAAATCATCTGTAACTCAAGAAATCAGAGATAAGTGCCGTTAAAAATCATTCGTCATCAGGGTAGAGCAATCCAAGTCCTAGACAACAAACAAACCAAAATTTATAAACGTGTATCCATGTGAGCCTATTGAATGGTGGGTTGATAATTATGAAACGTTAATGCAAGGTAGGAGCCCAAAGTTAAAATTTAGTTTAATATATATAAATTATTAAATCAATACTGGGTACTGAAATATAAAACACATTAATATGCAATTCTAGCTACACTCATATAAATCACCTACCTTTGCAGACCTAAAAAAACTTGGCCGCTATAGAAATTAAATTGCTGAAAACACAGGAATTAAAACAGAATCAAAATTTTTGAATTTAAATCTTTTTATTATAGAATAGTTTAAATTAAACCATTTTAATCACTGCCATGAGTTATACATATACAAAAATGATGCACATAACTAAAAATGTAATAACCAAATAAAAAAAATGTAGCTACACATATTGCAAAGCACTGCAGGCTTAAAAAAATAGTAATGAGGATACTAAATAAAACAAAAAATTAAAAAAACATTTTTTGCTTCTGCAGAAAAAAATTGTGGTACGTTGACGATGCACACCGCAGTCTTTGTTTGCTTGTGGAAACTTATTAAAACACAAGATGTATGAAAAAACTCGAATAGCACTTTCACAAAATTATGTAGTCAGCACTCGGTGATTCAGTCGCATTATTGGTGCACAAGCACGCTTCCATGAGAACTTCCATCTATCCACTGTTAACGTAAAGAAATTTTGAAGGGCAGGCTGTTCAATAATTACAACCTGATCATTTCTAGTGTACTGCAATCACTTATTGCAGGGCTTGGTATGTTGAGTATTCAGTTCGCTCAAGCTACTGATTTGGATAGCGCAAAATTCGCACCAAAAGTTGTCACAATAGCCTCCATTGCATACATGAACAAAAGAACACAAAAACTTGGGATGGCTTGAAGATTTCAAACTCGTAGAAAAAAACATAACATCACCAAAAACTTGTTGGAGAATCGAACTCTTCAATTTCCAACGGAAAAAGAAAAATAAAATTTGCAGGGACAAGCAAAAGAAAAGCAAAATTTGCAGGCCATTTGCAAGCAAAGGCCTCCAGGAGCCCAACGGCCCTGGGGCCCGAAGCTGCAAAAACACACTAACTACTCGCTAAGTCAAGCACAAAAGAATTCAAACTACATAAAGGAAAACGCTTCCAGTGAGACGCCAAACCCTAATAACACAAAAATTTCTCCGCGAACCAAGATGGCAAGTAAATATTCCCGTTGAAAATTTTTGATTTATAAATTAATAAAGTTGAAACATTAATGGAAAAGACATCAAAAGTTAAGACAATTAATATTTAAGTCCAATACAAAGTAAATAATTAAGAAAAATTTAGATATTTAATGAAACTGCTAAAAATTACCGTTTGAATTTCAAAAATTGTCAGAGATGCCACAAGAGATAAAATAAACTTTGGTGGCGCAGATTTAAATAATTAAAAATACTGATAAAAAAGAAAAATTATGTCGATGCAATTTCTGCAATCTAACAGAGCCAATCATGGAATAGACCAAGTACAATTTCCACGTACTCGGATGTGTCTGTAATGAATCCTTTATCTCTCTCTGAATGATTATTCTGGTTAGCTACCATTACTGAAATGTTTAATATCCCAATACATTACTGGAATGTAAGGAATTATAACTTGTAATGCGCGTACATATGTAACCGCGCATTCGCGATACTGAATAGGAATGAATGCCTGCATCATTTTTATTGATTTCACATTTACTACATATTAGATGTCGAGGAATATTTTTCCCTAATGAATTTAAACAGTCATTGACATTGTTTTGACTAAAAAAATTAATTGCTTGTGCCCCTGAAAGTGCGATGGAGAGCTGGTATATATATATATAAGCTCGCTCATGATAGAATTAATATCATGAGCGAGCTTCTCTTCCTGACGAGCGGCTCGCTATGATATTTTTCAATTTTATTTTGGTTTTTATCTAATTTTTGCCATTGTGTCTTGATTGTTTTTGAGTTTTTGTCTTTATATATATATATATATATATATATATATATGCACATGAGATCTAATGTTCACAGAGCTACTAATATAGAGATGGAAACATCCAGCAATTATTCATAGAAGCCATTCCCAGTAATTCCTGGAAAATAGGCATTTAGTTAATTAAGAATAGTTTTTATGTTTAAATATTTCCTGATGGGCATAATATCATGAATTCCGAGAGCTCTCGTCTACAGGTAGCAATAAACATCATTCATATAAATCTAATTATGTGAAGGGCTACTGTAACTGCACTCACATTGTCTGAGATATATATAAAGTATTTCCTAACTTATTTACTATACCTCTATATAATCGAAGCAGTGGTGTTTTATATTTTTTAAACCGACCTTCGCCAATTTTTTAAAGATTAGTCCTTATTCAGTGTCGTTGAATAGTTGAATTCTCGTATTCGTATTGATAATGAATTTTTTGACATTCTCCCATAACGGAGTCGGCTGTAACCCTCTCACATAGAGCGAGGCGGTCCCGGGCGGTCTAAAAATTTCCCTTTAACAGCGACGTTGGCCGGTCTGAGGTGGTTGGCGTCTTTGGAGGGGAGGGGAGGTTTTGAGATCGCTTAGGAGATAAGCGCGGGAGGGGGGTCCAATTATCCTTGCGAACCATAGCCATTTCTATGCGCCTTAAGGGAAGGTTATAGCAGTAAATGACTACCCATGTTTGGAGAGTCAAATTCATGTCCAATCCTCTCAAAAATTCGCGGTTTTAAAGGAGCAAGAAGAAAAGTCACCTCTGGATTAAAGAGCTAAACATGCTTTAATTCCATCTACTGGTGAACTATAGTTCGTACAGATAGAATCTGTCTAAAATCGCCTGGCATCAATATCGCCATCTCTCACATGATACTTTGGTTGCTATTAATATCTTTCACTATTATATTAACGCTTGAACTGCCCTTTTGTGGGACGTTGTACATTCGTTCCAAACCAACAACTTGCAGTATCTGGCAACGTTTAGAATCAGCGATCCATCTTTTATGTAAGTTGCGTTGGCAACGGATCGCGAAGAGAGAGGAACGAAGTGAGCGGCGAATAAACCGTTAATGTTTACCTTCTGATTATGGAATTACTTATTTATTTATTTTACACGCTCATAACTCTACAGTGGTGACCCGGACGTGATTTGAACACGCAACTTTCTTATGTCTAGCTTTGTGTTGCTTCTAGTTTTGTTGCTTTAGAAAATATTTATTCTTTTGTAAACAGTAAAAATCAATTAAATATGTCGCTGGTGTGTCGTAACTGGTCTGAAGGATTTGCTTTACCATCTGTGTGGAAAAAATTCCTATTCAATTTAACGGACTTGCAATTATCGAAGACCACTTGCACTCTGATGAAATTTGTGTGGAAATACAGCTGCGTGTTCCGACATGTAGAAATCAAGCCCCATTTCACTATGAAGAAGCCTTTGATTGTAAATTCACAGCATTCTTGCAGATGATGTCCAGCAACTCGCATCTTATCTCAGTAAAGTTCAAATTTTCGCCTTATTTCTTTGAGATGATAGACACTCCGCCCCACGATGGCATGTATAGAGCGATTGTCGATTTTCTGGGAACACAGCATTATCTCAAACGAGCTGAGTTTCATCATTGTTACTTTAGATTCCTTGAAGGTGTCGAGCTTCTCAGAAAACTTACTGACAACACCAATGAGTCCCTTACGCACCTCGCAGTTTTTAGTTTTTAGTATTAGTAGGTTTTGGGGAATGTTTAACTTTTATAGATGTTTCATACCTAAAACTGCACATATACTTGCTTCCATAGTACTGTTTTTGGAAGGGCATACTAACAAAAAGAAATATCGTTCCAGTGTTCGCAAATCATCTGAACAACGCGATTGCCGAAGCTACTCTTTTGAGACATCCCATTCTAGGGGCTCAATTGAGCCTATGGGTTGATGTCTCAGATGTTGCTATCGGTGGCTCTTTATCTCAATTATCACAGGGGCAATTTGAACCAATAGCCTTTTTCCCCATGAAACCTAACAAAAGACAACGAAAAACTGTAGAGTTTTGAGCGTGTAAAATAATTAAATAACGAATTCCATAATCAGAAAGTAAACATTAACGGTTTATTCGCCGCTCACTTCGTTCTTCTCTCTTTTCGATCTGTTGCCAACGCAACTTACATAAAAGATGGATCGCTGATTCTTAACGTTGCAAGATACTACAGAGTATCCTCCAAGTGACAGAGGATAATACGATGGAACGACACAAAAATACAGCATATGCTATAAAAATACACAACCATAAATGAAAATAGAGAGAAAAGAAAAATATGTTACAAATAACTTATGATAAATTTACACAATCATTCCTGTAAGACACAAGATGCAATTTTAGTAATATTACAATATGTGTACACATAATCAAGGTTAATAAGTGATATATGTTGACAGTTTGGATGGAAAATGAACTCGTCTGCTAGATCTAGTTGTCACAGTTTTATCTGGTGCAGTTTAGTTGGCAGACTGATATTTGTCCGACTGGAAAGTTTCAGGAGAGACAGTTTTTCTACCTGTATTATTGGAGATGTTTCTTCACAAGTTGGGATTAAATATGCCAGCTTGACGCTGTCTATGGACACAGTTGATGTCCGGCCATTCAGTTCGATGGTGAAGTTCTTCTCTGTTCGCTTTAAAACCCTGTGAGGACCTGTATAGGACTGGCACAAGGGAGGTTTCACACTGTCAATCCTTAAAAATACATACGAACAAGTTTTTAAAGACGGATTTACATAAAACTTTATTTTTCCGTGTGTCGATGTTGCAACTGGATTCATTTCACGCATTGTGTTTCTAAGGCTATCAACAAAGATATCATTGCATGGCGGAATGGTAGATGTTTCAATCATATCACTGGGAAGTTGGATACTTGTTCCGTACACCAAATCGGCACAAGACGCTTTTATGTCTTCTTTGACAGCTGTGCGGATTCCCAAGAGAACTATCGGAAGAATTTCCGACCACTGAGTGCTCTCATATGCTTTTATGGATGATTTTAAATGACGATGGAATCTCTTCACAATCCCATTTGCGATTAGATGGTACATTGTGGTGCGGATTGAATTTGTAACTAGCATTTCCTAAAACTCGCGATATAAAGATGATCACATCTGCGAACTGTAGTTATTATCGAAGGGCATCCGAAGCGAGATATCCAAGTGTGAAAAATCGCTCGAAAAATGGTTTTTGTCTGCATGTCTGCTATTGGAGTATCTTCTGGCCATCTTGAGAATCTATCGATCATTGTTAATAAATAGATGGAACCATCAGATGGAGGTAACGGACCAATAATGTCGATGTGTATATGTTGGAAACGAGTGTCAGGCAAACTAAATGTTCTTAATGGAGTTTTTGCACGGCGCTGAACTTTAGATCTTTGACAAGGTTCACAGCGCCGCACCCATTCTTTTATATTACGTTTCATATTTGGCCACACATATCTGGCGCTGATTAATTTTGTCGTAGCTGCTATTCCAGGATGTGAAATGTTATGCAACTGCTCGAAATTTAGTCTTCGAAATGATTCCGGATCTAATGGCCGTGACGAACCAGTTGAATTGTCACATATTAAGTGAGAATTTGTTCTTACGCAAGGTTTGAATGCAAGCTGAAGTGATGAACTTTTGTCCTGTAGAAGCATTTGATTTTCTGAATCATTTTGTTGAGCTTTAGCCTATTCACTAAAATTCAGAAAAGAGGATTTAGTAATTGAATTCAATTCTATACGTGAAAGCGAGTCTACTACAACAATTTTGGATCCTTGCACAAGCGTGATGTCATTGGAGTACTGTGATATGAAATCAAGATGACGTAGTTGACTAGGTGAACATTTATCTGGATTTTGCTTAAATGCATAAATTAATGGTTTTTTATCAATATAAATTTGGAATTTCCTGCCTTCTAACATGTGTTTAAATTTTTTTATTGACGAATAAATCGAGAATAGTTCTCAGTCATAAGTTGACCATTTTCGTTGGCTTTTGTTAAGTTTTATGGAGAAAAAGGCTATTGGTTCAAATTGCCCCTGAGATGTCTCAAAAGATTAGCTTCGGCAATCGCGTTTTTCGCGGCAATAAAAGCTTGTTCTGCGTTTACATTCCATTTGAGTTATTCAGATGATTTGCGAACACTGGAACGAGATTTTTTTTGTTAGTATGCCCGTCCAAAAACAGTACTATGGGAGCAAGTATATGTGCAGTTTTAGGTATGAAACATCTATAAAAGTTAAATATTCCCAAAAACCTACGCAACTGCGTTCAAGTTTCTGGTTTAGGGAAATCTAGTAAACATTTGACTTGATCAGGTAGAGGCTTAATTCCGTTTTCTGATAGATTGAAACCTAAAAAATCTATTGTCGATGCACCAAATATGCATTTCGAAACGTTCATGTATAGGCCGTATTCATCTGATCTTCAAAATAAGGTTCCTAAATGTTAGCAATGCTGTTCAGGATTTTTAGAAGCCATCAGAATATCATCGACAAAGGCGTAACACCTGGTAAATCTAGAGTGACTTCATCTATGAAACGTTGAAATGTCGCAGATGCGTTACACAGTCCGAATTGCATTCTTGTACTCTCGAACAAACCAAAAGAGAGTACATATTGCCCTTTTGTGGATATCTTCTGGGTGAATGGGAATTTTTGATCCATGTAATTCGGCTGTAAAATCAGCGATACAAGGAATGGGGTATTTATCTTTGAATGTTTGAGAATTTAAAGCTCTATAATCCCCAACAGGCCTCCAATCTAAAGTACCTTTCTTGGGAACATGTGTAATGGGGAAGCATAATTGATTTTCGAAGGTCGTAAATGTTCCAGATGCATCATGTTTTAAAATTCCGATTTCGCTATTTTAAGGCGAACTCTACAAACTGACAATGCTATAACAGTCTACAGCGCTCACTACTGCAAAAGCATTTGTTTTTGTCTTACCGAATTTGAACTAAGATTAGATTGAGAAGGAAAGACTTTCAATTTGAAGTTTCGTGGAAATTCTTTTATACATTTTCCATCTTTCATGCATGAGGACTGGGCATTGTCAGGACCGCAGTGCCCGTGTATCACTTTTTAAAGATAAAATCGTATAATTCCTTTTCACTGCTTGGATCAGGTATACCGGCGTTGACAATAATATTAATTTGATTGGATCTCAGCTTTTTTTTAACCAAATTAAAATATGGACATGTAGAAAGCCCCGCTTCTGCCACTTAACAGAATACATAAAAACCAATATATCTGCTTATATTTTTCCTTTAGTTATAACCAACATCATTTTAAAAAAATTTTAATCTAAAAACTCTTGCAACTATATCGTGCCTATAAGCAGATTTCTGTTGCAGCATCAATTTATCGAATATTTCTTGATTAAAATCTTATAAGAAAAGATAGAAATATGAATTACTGAAATTAAATTGACTGTAAACTCAGAAAAGTACTTCGAGTTGAGTTATTTCAAGAAAACCAGCAAGAATAAATACATTTTTATTTATTTTCCCAGCAGGATCACATAATCACGGTTTTCATCATGATCACGTAATATTTGGTTTTAAAATTAAGTTATTGCACTTGATTGCTCTTTTCTTTACGATAACGTGATGGTTGATTTTAAAAATAGGTTATTGCACATGTTTACGCTTTTCTTAAGGATCATGTGACGTTTAATTTTAAAAATAAATTAGTAATTTTCATCGCAAACCGCTCAGTCAATGTGACTTTCTTTATTAATTACTTAATTGTTGTATGTAGTCAAAAATATTGAATTTAAGATTATGTCACATACCCTATGTCCATTCATATATGTTTCAAACTACCACCCTGTCATTTTTCATTCAAATCGGTTTGGTAGTTTGGCAGTGAAAGCGTAACAAACAGACAGGCAGACACACTTTCGCATTTATAAGATTAAGGATTAAAGAGTTTAACGACATCCAACAACAAACTAAATTTAATCTATTACAGATTTGCAAATGAACATGCCGAATTTTTTAATGAAATAAGCAGCAGTCAATATAATATTTTTCGAAATATTTAATGAAATTTTGAAATAGGCATAAATTTGAATTATTATTTTTTTTTCATTCACAAAAGTAAATGTTTCGTTACATGTTGAAAGTGGAAATTAAAAGTTTTATCGGTTGATAATACATCATTGGAAGACTAACAGGAGTGTCTGCTGTTATAGTTAGGTAATTTGTTGATCTATGCTAACACACTTTGTATACTGCGTTTTTTTGTTTTACGTTTTCTCCATTGATGCATATGCTTTGTCGGCTAGACACACGTGAACACTTCATATATACACTGTAAATAATCCCTTAAAATTTACGGTTTTAAACTGGCAGCTGGGTTGGTTGTGCAAAACCGTAAAAGTTACGAAGTAAATCCGTAATCACAACGGTTTTTTACCATATGAGATCAAGTTTCCTCCGTAAAAATTACGAGTAGTATGTAGCGTAATATGGTAGGCCGAAAGGGGGAGTTGAGATATTTTCCTCCTGTACCCGAAGTGATGCCATCGACTGAGTTGAGTTGAAACGTGCTGATGTGAACTGAAGTGAGTGGCGTCATCTCTCCAACTTAGAGACTTTTATCATTATCTGGAAAGTCAATTAATTAGAAATCTTAATTAGTCAAGGCTTAATTATTATCAATTACGAATATTAATTACTCAAGGCTTAATTATTAATTTCAATTAGTTCAATTAATATAATTTTTAACTAAACTTACTTAGACGATTTCGATGCAGCCAAAACTTCAAACTCCTCCGAGCCGAGGCTCGAACCCGCTAGTCACTATAGCTCTAGTGGCGCCACTTAGTGGTGTAAAAATCAACTATTGCCAGAACACGTGCATATATAAATTCGAATCGCAGTTTTATTCGCCCGATGTTCAAAACCATAAAATAATTGCTGAAAAATAAGAGAAAGTGTAGAAAATAATCTTAAAATGATTTAAGAAAGGGAAAGTTATCGTACGGAAAGAAATACCGTATGATGAAAAATATATTTGAACTGACAGTTTTGAACAGTTTATGGTTGGAGCGGAAAACGGTGAAAAACCGTTTTGTCAACAAAACAGCTTTAAACCGTCAAATATACGGAAAAAGACCGGAAAAAAAGGATATTTTTTACAGTGTAGTTGCCCATTGGAAAAATACAGTTTTTCCAAATTTACGCATGCCCCTTTGAGTGTCTGGACCTGAGCCGGGCAAATGCTAATTTTAAAGGGAATTGTTACCTTTTGAACTTGGATGGTAAATCCTTCGGTATTATCTAAATGCGTGGGATTAAAAGACTCTCTCCTCTCGATATGCCAGCATAACAGTAGCTCGCACGACATTTGGACCTAGGTGTGTAATTTGAAACCGTGTGCCAATGCGCAGTCTCGGTACATCGAGGTTACGTATCAATAGTACTGTCACACCGACTTTTAATCTAAGCTTCGCGGAAGGTAACCCCTGACAATTCTAAGGAGTTTAAGAACTCTACACAGGATATAATTTTACTTGTTATTGCCCATTAGCGTATCTACAGATAGGTATTTTGTAATAACTGCCTCTATTTGTGACATTTCTTTTTTTCATTTATCTTACCTAAAAGCAGTGACAACCAACAGCAAACTAAATTTAATCTATTACAGATTTCCAAATGAATATGGCAAAATTTTTAATCAAATAAGCAGCACTCAAAATAATATTTTTCGAAATATTTAATGATAATAAATAAGCATAAATTTGATGTTCCAAACTTGTAATTTATCAATGACAATTTGAATAAAAACCCTAAAAAACGCTTCCTTTTCATTTAATTATTTGTTTGCATTTTGCAATGATTATTTGATAATATTATTGTCTTTCATGCAAAATACATTGATTATTTTTGAGTTAATTTTTCAAAATAGTTTCGTCTTTTTTAGAATTATAAATATATTAAATAGAAATATAACGAAGCCAGAGTGTTCCGTATATTTTAATTTGACTTTATTGGTATTAAGTGTACTCTTTCGAGGTGCCTCGCTTAAATTTAATTAGAAACATGATTCACTGATAACACAAATATATTTTTTATGGAACATAACTTCTTGTAGAAACAGGATAATGAGCTGTATTCAATCGAAAATTTTTATTGGCAGGCATATATCTTAATACCAGGTAACACTATCCAGCAAAGAAAGAGAGTAAGTAAATTTATGTTGATGGTTGTAGTAATTTATATTAAATGTATTAGTTGATAACTTCATACTCTGCAAATATTTATCGATATGTGTCAAGAACGACTTCAATCCTACTTGTAGAAATAGACAAAATATAGCATTTTGAAGGCTTTGAAAAATGTAAGAAAAACATCAATTAAGTATTTTACTTTCCAGCACGAAGTTGATATGCATATTTTCTATCCTATCCTTAGGCAGATAAATGCTTCTTCAAATTCCAGCATGACTTATTAATACAAAATATTTATTCATTAAGAATTAATTTAGAATAAGCAGTCAAAACACACATATTATACAGAACAATTGCGTCATTATGGAATTCATACGAATTTTTAATAAAAGAAAAATCCCTTATGTTTGAAAAAATTCTTAAGTAAATAAATACTAACTCATATTTTTCTCAACATTAAAGGAACATACTAAATTCATTTTTGTGAAGTTTCTTTGCATTATCTTAAGAGGTTGGATTCATGACTAAAGTCCTTGAAGAAGCAATTTTAATAACATATCAGCAATGCTCTTCAATTGATTTTAGAATTTATGAATTTATTTCATAATAAAATATCTCTTACGTAAAATATAAATATTTATTTTTGTGCTAATTTGCCGTAGTAACCGAATTTTCCTATAACTGATACTAAATTATGCTTGCATAACTGAATATTATTGTAAATAATAACTGCCATATTATCATTCAAATTATAAGATATCACTTTGAATTCAAGTATTCAATTTAAAGAAGCTTTTATTATGCGTACATAGTTTCAAACTCATTGAAATGCAACACGAAAATTGTAATCGAAAATCATCGTAAGATGTTTCGCGTTAAATATGTACGGCTAGCAATCGTACCCACAATACTTCCAGCCCATCACTAGGAAGTGAATCTAACTATGCAACTCACGTCATCTGAGATTTGTTATTAAACGGTTTTCAAATTAACTTTAAACGACAAGTTGCACACGGAAGCTCGCTATCGTGAACAGAATCTGTAGCGATATGTTGTAAATATTCATACGACTCGGCTGCTAGCCTGAATTTCATGACTTAACGAAGTTTCAAAAGCTTCTCTACCTATGATTTAGAATCAATGGTTTGATAATTGGCATAGTATGAGTTGTGCAATACACGTGATTCAACGAGAAATGTGTCCCTTCCAGCTCGCGCTTTGGGAATTTTAGGCACACGTTTATTAACACATGCTCCCTAATTAAACTTGCATTTTGTATACATAAAGTTCTTCGAGTTTGCTCGCCGAAATAAATCGGAAGAATACTCTGTGATGTTTCAGTTCTCTGCAGAATTGTCGTAGGAAATATTTCACTAAATCGACAATTCTAATCAACTGATATAATGCGTTTTAAAGCAAAACTTGATGCAATTAGATTGTATTATATTGATAAACTCTATCAACGAACTATTATTTATCATTATTTAGAGTTAATGTATGAAATATATATTTTTAGTGTATGTAATGTGTTTTCTTTTAGAATATGTAGCCGCATAAATAAATTAGATATTTTTTTTTATAAAAATGCATTCTTTGTTTCTGTTGCAAAATCTATTGAAACAATAGTTTGAAATCATATATAAAGTTGCAGGCTCTATCTCTTAAATGCTTTGTCTTTTATCTTGACCAGAGTTCCTGTGTAAACTACAGTAAAGAAAATTACCTATCTTTTTTTAGGCCAAAAAAGAAACACTAATATAAATTTGCAGTTAACCTTCTGTAAAGCGCAAATGATCCTTCAAATTGCTTGTGGGAATATTGCATTCCTCCTTGAAATCTGTTGTCATTGGAAGCGCCCCCTTTCAGCTAACTTCGAAAACTTTCCAGTAGTGAGGAATGATATTTGACTTTCATATGTTGAAATTGACACTCATTTGTCATCAATATCCGAAACCACAATTCTGATCTCTCATATCGCAGAACCCAAAGCTTTGTTTGTTAGAGCCCAAAGAGTTTTTTCTCCTTAATTTTCACATTTTTAATTAGATATTTTAAGAAGCGTATCATTTTAAACTTAAAATACAAAATGGACTTAACGTGGTGAATAAATTTCATTTCGAAATTATAAACT
>BGPR01000170.1:383892-465342 GCA_013235015.1 Araneus ventricosus | reverse complement strand
AAATGGACTTAACGTGGTGAATAAATTTCATTTCGAAATTATAAACTATATGAGAATCATGATAGTCATTTTTTCCAGTGCCGCGATGACTTCTAAAAGGTACAACCATTGGGAGGAGAACGATTTTATATGGTTGTGCCTTTGCAACGTCGTGGCCATAAAATAACTTATACAAAAATAAATATATTTTATGTAATTAATTATAAAAATGATTGATATAGATCGTGTAGATAGAAAAGAACACGTAATATAAGGAATATGGGTTTAATATAAGAACATAAGACACTTTAACGAAGAATTTATAAATGCGATGTGAGAAATTCAAAGAAATAGCCAATGTGATGATATCCATGGCTTAGAAAATGTTACTAAGTCGTTTTATGCTAATTATATTTAATTAAAACTTTTAAACTATTTAAAACTTTGAACCGAATTATAATGAATAACATAATATAAACCCACCTGATTTTCTAAAAAAAGCATATTTAAAAACTAAATTGTTAATAAGAAATAAGGAAGATTTTCGATGAACCATCCTTACTATATACAAAGCCCATGAGCAATGAATAAAAATGATTAAATAAATTACATTTGAAACATGTGCATAGACACGTACTAAGCAAAGAAAAGAAGGCAATAAAATTTCACCAGTTAATGGAAAGTGCATTTTAATTCTTTTTTCATCCTTTAAACCTCTTCCCGCTTTTCAATCTTCACACCACGCGTGGCAATTTATTCAAAATAAATGTGCTTCTCTGTTATCCACGAGCAAATGACGATTATATGCTCTGTAAAAGATGCGTTTAGTTAAAACGTGAGGAAAAGAAAGGAATGGAGAAAAAAAAGGCTTGAGAGGTAGGATGAAAAAAAGCGTGATCGACTAAAATTTATTTCCTCGTCTGTTTTTGTATTCTTGTTTCTGCTCCTCGAAAAGCTTGAAATTGAAGCTCCACTCACTACAAATCTCATGAATATTTAGAAGGGTTTCGGAATTCACAGACGTCTTTCTCGCCCCGAATAAAGATTGCCCAGACACGCATTCGTAATACGATTTCGGGAACCGTTGCGTAGTGGTAATTTAAGTTCTGGCACAGTTAAGTGAATTGTATCAAGTACTAAGCCTTGGATATTATGAATATATTGAACTGACACGGTATCATGGGAAGTAAATATTCTGGAAAATGACGTCTTCTGCACGGATATTTCTGACAGAGTGTCAGGTGTTAAATTTCAGTCCATTTTGAACGTTACTATGTGTTATCGAATAACGTTCGAGCGATAACTTCGTATGGCAGTTTAATTTATATTCGCCAGTCGGAGTATGCACTTCAGACTTTGAATATATTAGTTACGATGGCATTTATGATCGTTATTAAAAATTCCTTCTGGATCTCTAGAATTAAATTCAAAACTTAGACATGTTAAATTAGATAAAGAGCGTATTGAAGGACTCATATGTGATATAATTTTAAAGTTATATCATGAAAATGTGAGTCAAACTCTTTGCACGACTTAATCGTAAAACCGTTTAAAAGATGTGCAGTCTTCATGAATTTAACTAACCATAGGCAGACCATAAAAAAGCTATCTCAGAATGGGAGGATCTATGTTTTCTGAAATCCCAGCCAAGAGACACGATAAGAAAAGTAAACCATTCCTACTTCTTAATTACCTCAATCGTCATAGACGTTTGAAGTTATCTATAAGAAATAACACTTAACTCTTACCAAACGAAGCTGTAAGGCTTAACACACATTGGTTTTGTAGACCACTGAGGTACACGCAGTTGAAAGCGACACCAAGCCGACGAAAATGCATAGAACATTTAATTGGCATGTTCTCTAAATTCCCTGGCATTTAGCTGGCTTATATATTTATGCGAATTTCAATATTTTAATGATCACTCATTTATGAACTAACTAAAACATTTTGATAAATATAATTATATAAACAATAATTGTTATATTAAAAGATTGTTCATAGAATTGTAATAATATATATGCAAAATAAACCTGCAATAAACTGTTCTAAATCTAATCAGATCCGGAAAAAATTACAATAAGACTCCACTTAAGGCACAAATTCAATAAACTTGAGATGTCTGAATTTGCAAGTACTTGATATTCAGCTTTTGAAACAGGTAGGTGTAAAATTGATTTAATGATTATATTTTAAAAATATAATCAAATCTAAAAATATTGAACTACAAATTCATAATTAAAACATAAACAATGTTGCAGATATTATATATTCAATTCTTGTAAATGTCATGTTTGAGTTACGGACACTTTAAAGATTATATATTTTCTTTTTCGGAACGAAGGAGTAAATACATATTGACAAGATACGAATGTCTTAGGCGAAAAGAGAAATCCATCATTTTAGACAGTTTAGCCTTATCTTTAGAAGAAAGCATTCAAACGTTAATCTTCCATCGAAGCTGTCTTAGTTCCGCCATACTTTTTTGATTGCTAAACAGTTTTAATAATAAATTTTATATTAGATTTTACAACCCACTTTTAATTACTTTTTAGATCCATAGCTTTATTTTTATAAGAATAATTAACATTTGCGCGGAGAAACATTAGCTAGTTTTTCTCATAATCTTTTGCACTGTAAATTTAATAAGTTTCATAATTGCATTTTCATACAAAAAATGCTGGCGATCAGAATTTTGCTTAATTTTTAAAAGCGTTTATTTTTCACTAAAGATAAATCATTTCAATTCATAATTCCAAAATCCAGACTAAATAAATGGAACAAAATTCCTATATAACTTATACCAATATATTTATGCTGCATTCATGTTTAAAACAAAGTTTTTGCAATGTACTTTGCTTAAAATTATTTATCGCATACAGAAAGGTGAAAAATTTGTTTTGTTTCCAAATTAAAACTTTTGTTTTATATATCCAAAAAGTTGTGTTTCATAAATATCACGAAATACTAAGGATCTGTTTGTCTTTATAAAGTCCCAAGAGGAGGGGCAATACAAGTACGGGAAAGCGAAATTCCCCGACACAATATGACACTTCTCCCTTCAGATTGCTGGCAACAACAAGGGTGGGAAAGTCTTCTCCGATGACAGGGAGCACCTCCTTAGGGAGGGATTACTGCGTGGGCCGGTGTGAGCCTTTTATAATTGACATCAGTATCTGCGTTACTTTTTGCTGCTATCTAGTCTTTCAGATTTACCAAACGGCCAAGACAAGGTAGGGACCAATCGCTTATACTTTTAATTTATTAAAATAAACCTTAAATCTACAGCTGCCTAACTAGAATACGGAATAAAGTGTTCTACTTGAAAATATTCATCAAATGCAAATTTATTTGATATTAATATTGACATTTACAATGCATAGACATTTAAACTCTTTTCCAGTAATTAATGTGCATGTTCAAATTTTTGAATATTTGTTTATTGTATTTAAGTTTATCGTTGTTTAGTTTAGTTATATTCAATTTGGGCCGGACGGTTTCATTCAATCTGTGTTATACATTTCATCTGGTGTATTTCTTTCTTTTACTTTATTCACCGAAAAGTCCTCTGAAGAGAATCCCCTTTCCATTGTCCTATTGCGAAAATGACTTGTTTTTGTATGGCTGACTTACTCATTTATTTTAGCCACAATTTTTCCCTTTGAAATGCTTCATATATTTTCTTTAACATGGAATTCTTATATACTAATATTAGGAAAGCATTAATTCATAACTCCTTAGTAATCCTTAATTCAACCTGAGAATCTCAAGATTTCCACAAAACTGTGATGTAGGAAAGCTTAATTTACTGCGTTTAAATTTTTTCTCCTAACCTTCGTAATCTTATCACAGCAAGCAAAGTGCATCCATTAAGTACAAATCTCATTAAAATTTGCACGTATGAACTAATCCGTTAAAGGTTGTCATCATAATTCCCATTTATTCAACCATTTAAGCAGCAAATTCAAGAACCGACGTAAATAATTATATTCATGAAAGTAAGCTTATTTCTTTGGTAACCTAATTCAAATCCTTTGCTGTCTTGCTTTGAGACAGAATTATAATTATATCATAAATTTTATGGAGATTAGATAAATATTAGACATGAAATTAGAAAATAGAATCTTGACTTGAAGTTTAATAGCATTTGCAGAAAATTAATAAATATGTAACAAATTTGATATGGCTGAAAATTAAAAATAGTTACCAATGAAACATTTTGTGATAGATCGATTTGAATTTTCATTATGCTTCCTGGGTGTTTCTTTGAGAAGGTTTTAAAAAATGAAAGAATTAAAAGATTCTTAATTTAACTACAAATTTGACACTGATGATTAACAGATTAAAGCTTAAATTCCATAAAGTATCACTGGCGATCCATTTTGTATGTGAACGTGATCAAATGTCTGCTTGCGGTCGCATTTTGTAAGTTAAATCCGTGAACTCTTCTGACAGAAAACTTTTTTTGCGAATTCATATCTAGATAACGAAGAATAGAAAAAAAGATTAATAAATAACATAAATAATCGGTTGAATATTACAATTAGAACATTTTAATGATAAGCAGATTTTCTTTACAGACACACTTTAGACTCTGTATGTGGAAGAAATTAAGTAATCACTGAACATTATTGTATATCTAAGTATTGATAACTAAAAAGTTATTAAAATAAAGATATCTCTAAATTCTCATTAAGCTTAAAAATATTTAAGAAGTTAATGGAATCACTGGCTTTTAATGTATTTTTCATCCCAAAAATAGCATGCTCGGCGTAATTTAAGATATTTCTGTCAATATCAATTTAGTAGTATAGTTTGAGCACTTCGATCTTAAATCAGCAGAACATTTCATTGAAAAATTACATATGCAGTAATATTTTAGTGAGAAAAGAATGCACTTTGAAATTCTTCGTGCACTTGAAATAAATTTAAAAGTTTTAAATACATACATTGATTTGCATGCAAGTGTGTGCTCACTTTGGATAAACGAATCTATATAGTTAAAATAATTTGGTAAAACATCTTCACTGAGTCCGCCAGCCTCAACCACTCGACCGATTTAAACATTTTTTTTTTTCATTTGAAAGGTTATGACGTTTAGATATGTCATCGAGGGTTGCCTGCCCCCACCACCCAACTTTCGAACGAAATCGAAAAAAATATTTCCCATTCTCTGAGTGAATATGCTATATGTAGCTTCTACAAAAATATGTCTTGGTTTCCAAAAGGTATCTCAGGAAATCCTAAAAAAATTGAAATCTCGGAACTGATGTGCTCTGGGTATAAAATTGCGCTATGCTTTGTCTCCCAGACCATTGCTTAAGTATATACATGAAGATTTCATCACTTTTGAACAAAACTGAGCGATCTCTCATATAGAAACGAAAAAAAATGTCGAAATCGGTCTGGTGGTTGGTGAAGGCGAATCTCTGAGGGTTTTACCATTTGTGAACGACGACGAGAGCGGTTAGTCCATATTTAAAAAATGTATTAATTAGAAAGCATTAATGATGTAATAAGAGCTTAAACCACAGTATTTTCCCATAAGACAGAGACGCCGCGTCCCGCGTAATAGAGACTAGGCTTTGTGGTCAGAGAATCGCCTGTACCAGACCCTATTCCCTACAAAATTTGCATAGCATGCGTGATTTATTCACGTTAGATATACTGTCGTGGGCAGCATTTTTCACGTTGATGTTCAGTGAAAGCCTGAAGAATAGACTCCATTTTCAGGTGTCGTCATCATCCGATAACGGAAAAAATTTGATCGTTGCCTATAACAAATCTTCTATTATTTTGTATATGGGACATTAATCTAATAATGCACCATCTTTGAGTCCATCCTCTAATGACAATGACATGATTTTCTTCTTATATCAGTATGTCTTTTGGAATCTATCCGTTAAAGGGTAAATCTATTATGCTGATAACTAATTATCATAATGTTTCAAACATTTGTCCCAAATAATCAAATGATGAGAGATGCAAAATAATGCTTTAAATTGCCTTCATATCAATATCAACATATTTGTTTGTTAAATCAACATATTTATGGCATCTCAATTTTTCTTCTGGAACGCTTAGTCTTGAATGAACGATAATTAAAACTAAAAAGTCTTGAAACATACACATACTAAAATAGAGTATTTTTTCTGGGTATTGGAACACAATATATAAAAATTGACGCAATTATTATGCTAAATTGACATCATGCGAACGAATTAACGTTAAAAGCAATTTTTTCAAATTTAGACACATTGGTGCAAAACCAAAAAATTGTCACATTGACACAATAAAATGAAGAATGATGATATTTGGGCGATATACATCTACCACAAAGGAATTCACGCATGAAATTACTTGTATTGATGCAATATTTTAAATATAAAAGGCCTGATTTTTTTTGATTGAATTGTTGATTTTGGTGAAGATATATATAAATGCATACACAGTATAAATATTTAAGAACCATCATTCATATATAATTTGCAGAAATGACGAAAAAAATGCCAAATTGTAAAGGATATCACTACACTTTACTGATGCTATTTCTAGCTATTTTTAATCCGAATGTCGATTATCTTTGCACTGGGGTTCACTTGTCCCTATCCAGTGAAGCAACATCAAGACAGCTTTCACAAGAAAGAGGAAGAAAATGCAACAAAGAATCGTCCTTGGAATAGTAAGGAATGCGAATTGTATACAAATAAAAATAGGCAACTCTGAAGGAAACGCGTTGTGGGCATTTTGCAAACAGAATATACTAATTATATACGCTACAGATGCGAATATCTGTAGATACAGTCTATAGTAGTTGTTTAGTCTCGATTGCAGCGGCTTCCCAAAGAGAGTGGGGAAGAGACAAACCCCCCCCCAGTTCTAGCGAAGAGTTGTTGATAGCTGGACTCAAAAAGCCGTTGCTCCTCTATTAAGCCGGAGATCATATTTACCTCCTATCAATCGACGTATTGTGAATTAATCGTCTATATTTTAATCTCCTAGAAAGCGAGATTATAGAGCCCTTAAAATGTCGCTTCTTTCCACAGTTTGATGATTATATCATTAATTACTATTTAGCCACAGTCTCTGTTTTGTTTTGTTATGTTTACCTGTGTTGAGGTTTTAAATAAATTATTGAAAAAGAAATATAGTCCATGTCCATTTTTAATTAAATTGAGCTATCGCATCCAGTAGTGTCAAGAAATTCATTTTTTTTTGTCGGATGATGGGATTTTATTCATGAAAATCATAAAGTAAAAGTGAGTGATAGAAAACTTGTGAGTATAATCATCAATTAGTAAATAGTATAGATATGAAAGCGTAAAAGCACTAAATTAATGTTTTTGATTATTTTAATTCGTGATGTTGTAGCAATTCATATTTGAAAGCATTATTAAAAATTTTATTTAGTTTATTTCAGTTATACTAAAGTCTGATCCGAGGCAACACTAGGACTATTTTGAATTTCAGTCAGATGACGAGGATGACATCTGAGCTTGCACCCCGTCTTCACAATTCCTAACTACACCAGCAGGAGGACGTTTAGCCCCTACGTATGGTTTAAAGTGCAGCAGGCCACATGCATGGAGGGTCTTCAGTGGAATCGGGTTTCGAGCCTGGAACCCTCCTGTCCCGAAGCCGAAACCTTACTAGTAGGCCACCGCGACTTCCTTCTAAAATTTGAGATCCTCCATAAAGTCACTAAAGCCTTTTCGGTTAAAACATTCAGCCTGAAGATATATGCTTTTTCTCCGTGTGTTTCTTTTATGGTTAGTTTGTTACTTGGGATTGTTTTAGAGGTTGAATTTTCTTGCGTAATTGTGCTTGAATAAAATAAAAGATTTGAAAAGTGAAACCTAGGCTTTTCCTCTAAATGTCAGTGAATATGCCTTCATTTATAGGTATAACATTTTTCAAGTATTAAGCAATTTACGCTTCATTGTATTTAAAATATTTGAACTGATAATTGGAAAATATGCAAATGGGTACTGGTATCAGCCTTTTCAGCTTTCATCTCACCAGAAAGTATTATTGAATCTCAGAGCACTTGAAGAGTTTAAGTATGAAATAGGAATTTTTGAAAATACAACAATGTATATGGTAGTAACACAGTACTATTTTAAAAACTCTCTCTCCTATGATTTATGTTCTTGGATATTTATTGTAACACCATACAATTTTCCCCACAATCTTTATTTTTAGTCACTATAAAAGCACATTCTTAATAAAGCAAATTATGCAAAATATATTTATACAGACTTTGAATTGTTTGAGGCCATGCTTTTACACAAGTTACTTTTATTGTACATGAAATTGATCGTATTATAGCATAAAATTAATTTATTCACTCCTTTTTGCTTAAAACAATTCTGACCACAAAAATGTATTTTTCTCTAAAATGAAGTTTTAATGATGTAGAAGTTCTTTATATGGAATTATTTATGAGGCACTCATGCATATGACCAAATATATCAAAACAACCAATTATTATTATTTGGGAATAATGTACTGATAACAGAAATTGCATTTTTATAGGAATGATGAAAATGCTAGATAATGAGGAAAGTGTCAGATGTTTAAAGAACATCATAAATTGGTATGAGGAAACAGCGCAATCATCCTGATACATAGGATACCATTCATGGTAATCTGCACTTGGCGAATGACTTGTTACTATTATGTGAAGCAATATAATCCACTCAGACTCTCTGTCCTGTTCATCCAGTTTCTTCTTTGCTCTGTCTGTCCTGAGTCAGACAGAGAAAAAAACGCGCATCAGATAACTCAAGGAATAAAAGGAAATACAAGAAGCACACAAATGAAAACATGCAACATAAAAGGAAAACCTCAAGAGTGTATGTTAAGCAGCATTTTCTAAGAAAATGGTACAACTCAATATTCTGAAATTTGCATATTTGGTTAAAACTATTAATTTTCTTTTAGGTATTTTGATTCTGTATCTAGAATTAGCAACATAATTGAGAGACATATATGTAACAAAGGTGTGAATCAAACGTAATCTCCAGTAATAATAAAGGAGAATGTGTGTGTTGGCGCTCTGTAAGACAGACGGCTGGACCTAGAGCGACGACATTTGGAACCAACATACTTTGGAGAGTAAGAACATGCACCTCGGAGCAATTTTCAAAATTTTAATTAGAATATAATTAATTAAAAACTCAGCGAAATTTTGGAGTTCTTCCTTAGTAACTCCCAAAAGTATTATAACCCAAAAATAATTTTTACACCATTTGAAAATGCGAAAAATTATCTTCAGTGATATCAAGCTAATCGGCGTGCAATTTTTTCTCTAATTACAATGAAATTTTAAAAATATTCTTTTGTCATAATTTACAACAATACTTTTCATTGTGGGAACGCAATTCAAACCGAATGCATTGTTTAAACAGATATTTAGTTCCATGTTCCTTTTTCATTGTTGATAGCTGAGGTAATATCTTCATACATTTTGCTTACATAATTTATTTCATCAAATTTTTTGCGGAATCTGTAAATCAAGCTCTCTGAGATATTATTTATATAAAGAAATATATCCAGTAAGATGAATGATTATTGTTGCTATGTTTTCATTCTTTTTTCAACATGTTTTAATCTAGCTAACATATCGCTGGCCGTTAAATGTGCTGCTCCATTTTAATGTTGAAATCAAGTGTACATTTTCCAAGGGGAAAAAGGAAGTGAAGATGGCGCCGACAACGTGCAATCAGGTGCAACATGACAGTCAGTTATTTGACTCCATTACCGACATTTATGTAGACAATGAACAGAGGCCGGTAATAGAACATTGGTTAAATGTTTATCACCATCTGAAGTTTAAAATTACGGTTTTAAGGGAACCACGATTATAAAATGATGCAAGATTCAATTAAAATAATAATCCCGGCAAACAATCTGGTCGCCGAAGGCGGCTCGTTATTATTAAGAGAGAGATAGTTTTTAAATTCATACATATAATTTAACATATTCATACAAAATTTTATAATAATTTAATTTGAATCTCAATGGATATCTGAGGGTTTTATTTGTAATGTGTATAATTTATGGTATTTTATCTGTTTCTGATGGACATTAAATAGGAATAACGATTTTAAATTGTTCTGTTTTAGATTATACTTCTAAATTATGAAGGATGAAATTACATTATAAGTCTTATTGTGTTTAGAATGATTTATTTTTAAACTTGAATGCAAAGGCAGTTTTAATTGGAATCGGACCTTTTTCTACCTCACAACTTCATTGGCTATCTCAATTTTGAAACATATATAAAGAATAAAACGTAATTCCACGTGTTGATCTCAAAATCGTGTCAAATATACACAGATTGACACAAATACTGTGAATTCCCTGCTGCAGGGAATTCACAGAGTTTTCATTGTGTTGAACCTATACTGGCTTTTATTACAACAGATATTATTATAGGCAGGAACTCTCTACAGGTTGCTGAAGTGGCCGAGGAGGAATATTAGCCCATGATAACGAAATGGTAATTCTTAATTCTTTTAGGTTGGATGGCAATTTCTCCTAGTTCTGAACATTTCTTCCCAATTCATCTCTCACATGTGTCCCACATGAATACCGCCACCGACAGGATGGAGAAGAAATCTAAGGTTTCAGATCAGATAACACTTCTTCCATTCACCGAATGAGCAAAACTGGGACTCTTCAGCCAATTAAAACACTTATTGCTTTTGCAGAGAAATCAAAGAATCTCTTATTCAATAAATGGATCGAAAGCTATTAAAACCAATCTATTTTAAGATCCGTTCTGTAGATAGCAAGTACATGTATCGTTATTTGCATTACGCTGCTAATTGTTCCGTCGTAGCTTCAGTTGTTACACCCAGTGCGCATCACTCATCTGGCACCTCTTTCAATTACAGGTGATTTTCGATCATGTTTCAGCTATTTTTTCACAGTTTCATTTACTTAGCTTTCATTTTTTTTAGACTATACCCTCTGTTCTTCGAGAAAATCGAAACATTTTAAAGATTTCAGAAACAACGGAGACCTCACTTCTGGCATACACAATCATACCGTGTTATGTCAATCAAATTTCTTATTTCACTATAAACAAGAAATGTGCGACATTTACAAGTGCTTCTGACTAGGGGAAAACTTTTAATCTGTGAATTTCCTGTTCATAATGTCAGCTATAGTGCTCCAGGGTAGAATCAAAATTTAAGAAAGAGTTGTTTTTAATGGTTCGGTCATTCAGAATATATAGCATTATTTTTTAATATAAAATCTTTAATGAAATTCTATTATGCATTAAGATCTTTTACACACGTGAAAAGGAAAATAATGCTACTATTTTTTGTTTATGCTCTTGCTTCTATAACATAGTTCAGGTGTGTAACAGACTTCAATAAAAGGTATTCCAGATCAAAGTTACTTGTAGTAAGCATTAACATCATTGAGTGTTAACGATTTTCAATTCATAACTTTAAACATAAATAAAAACTGATAATATAAATGAAATAAATCAATTCTTCTTGATGATAGATGAAGATAAGGCGATACATAATCAGTTTTATATAAGAGTCCGAAGTTTTCTCATATTACATAAATGCTCTCAAGTGTATAGCATCATTAATGTCGAACATAACCAGTTATCGTCCATTATATTTATATATTGAAAAAAGAAAAGAAAGAAAATTAAAAATAGAAATTAAGAAGGCAAGAACCAGATGATGATTATAAACTTGTTAAGAGAAAAAACACATTGCGAAGTTCATACTATATTTATCCATATCTCAATTTTCTTTATAATGAGTATTTCTTCAGTCAGCCAACCAGACAGCTTTCAGACAAAACAGAAAGAAAATATAACATTAATCGTTGTTTGAATTAAGCAGAAACTCGAAAGAAACTGAAACTTCTATTATAATACACTTGATTGCCAGAAGTGTCTTATTGTGGGACAAGTGTCTCACTTCATGTATTACACTGCGCTTTATACGGATCTATTTTTGGACAATTAGGTATTATCGCAAAGATCACTATATTTAGTAGTAGTTATTTAGTTAGATGATTGTGAAACATTCTAGAAAGATAAGGATATAAATGATGTAAATGCAAATATTAAATATTTATATCTAATGAGACGAGGACACAGCAAAGAAAACATTTCATTGCGTAGTTAAAACCTTGCAAATAGTTAATAATATGGTCAAGCCATTTTCGAAAGCAAACAATAAATTTGGATAGAACTTCTTTTCTATCTAAAATAATTTATATTCTGAGAAATAAAACATTGTATTCAAGATGAAAGCTACTTACATTTACGATTTTCTTGTTTAAAACTAAGATGTGTAAGAAGAAAAATTATATCATTGAGGCAAACGCTATCAGTCATCTAACAAGTCACCTAAAAATGCGCTCATATATTTTCTAAACAATAATTCAAGAAATATGTCTCGTAGATTTGAATGCTAGTACGAAAATGTGCCATGTAACTGAAGCCATACTGGGAATAAACACCGAGCTTTTTTTATTGCTTTAGTGACTGTATAAGCTTGCAATGGGTTGTGTCTCCCACACCAGATGGCGCTGACCTTGTTTACTGTTGTTGTTGTTTTTCCCTTCTTACTTGTACATATGTAAATAAATTAGTTTCTCTTCTGCCTACTAAGGATGTGGTAGTGTGTTTTTCTTCTCTCCTCTTATTTAGAATGTAGCATAACTTCCCTTGTACCAGGGTCGGACCTTTAGATTTAGATAATGTTGTTTTTCAGTCGCAACATTTAATGTTGTTTTTTGCTCTCCTATATCCATCATCACCACACACAGTGACAGAGATTTTAACCTTTTTATATCAGTAGGTTAAATACTTCAGTAAATCTAACGCTATGAAAGGAAGGCATTTTTTTATTTATTTTAGAAGTGAGAATTATAAAAAAGCATACTATTCAAATTCTAATCTCAATTACCAAAAAAATAATTTTTACTTATTCTGTAGAAGGTTCAAAAAGAAAGTAAAATTCATTTGATAGTCATCAGTCAGGACTTGAATTTTATAAGAATAACCTGTGATCTGGTTGCTAAGTTAAGGAAAATCTACAGTTTATATAATTAGTATTGTTTCTTTAAAAACATTTTTACACACTGATGCAACCTTCAGCAAGGAGCAAATAATCAGCTTCTTGATTTAAAGTTGGTATGTTTTAGACTTCGGTTCCGCAAAGTCAGTCTCGGGCTTGTAGACATGAGAAACTCTTCTGACAGGAGTGTTCAACAACCTTTTAATATGTACGGCGTCAAATTTCAGTGGAAAATATGAAACATGAGAGAAAAATACATCTTAAGCGGTCCATCTCGGAAACTGTTGTGAAATATCGAATAACAAACATTAATGAAAATAACCGTTTTTACATGCCTTTTTGTTTCAGTAAAAAATGAGTAAACTTTAGAATCGCTTTCCATCCTGTAGAACAGGCCAATGAAAACGCAGTACCCTATATTTTTTCATATTTATTTTATACAAGAAGCTGACGCAACTGCTTAAAGGATGAAGTTGTAGAAAAACATTTTATGCAATCGTACATTCTTACAGCAAACGGATGAAGAATGCTTTATTCTCAACAATATTAATTATCCACCTTAATACATGGTGATGTATTGTTTCACCTCTGAAGCGTAACTTTAGATGTGATAGATATCCTAATTCTCAGGTACAGTAGTGATCTGGATTATTTACTGTTCCACCTTCACATCTGTCTTCTTTGTTTTGCATTTTCTCTGCTTCTTCTCGACTGCAACTGACAGGCACTACTAGGGAAGTTGTTGCCACTCCGTTTGCTTCTTTCTCCTGAAGGGTTCTTAAATACTCACGTGTTGACCGTGCGTTTGCAACACACTGGGTAGTAATAAGATATTCTCACACAGCACTGCTAATTTCTACATAACGCCATAGTATAATACGTGTTTCTTATATAGTATATATATATATGCATAAATAATATTTTCTAGCACTTTTATTTCAAAAATGATTCAGCTCTGTTTAAAAGAAATCAATGTAAGAAATTCAAGACGAAGTCGGGCTTTGAAATAGCCTTTTTTGCAAGTGCAAGGGTGGATTTATTTCTGAAAAATAAACATAAGAATTTGATTTTTTCCATTAGATCAAATATCAGTTCCGAGATATATTTCAATGTACGGAGAAACAACTTTATTATATTATGATAAGTGTTTTCACAAATCGCAATAAGCTCTCTGGAAGAAACAATCATACATAAATTATAATTAACATTTTATAAATTATGAAGGCATCAGTTAATGATGAGCATATGTTTATTATATGGTCAAAGACAAAAATCTCAAAGTATTTCTGTCCTTGACCATATAATGAACTGCATACTTAACATTTAGATTAATAGTGTCGATCCTTGTGTTATCACCGTTACATGAGTAACGTAGCTGCGGATTTCAGCTAGAACCTTACTACACATTGCTTTACGCAGCTCGGTGATGTCAAATCTATTTTCCACTTACCGGATGCATAATAAATTCCAAAATAAATGGCGCAGAACACTTGATGTATGTCAGAAGGAAATGAATATACCTCCTTCTAAAAACGCATTTTAACACATATTCTGTCAATAAATATAGTTAAAATGGTAAGATAATAAGATTCATAAATGTCCCACATATAATAATAAATTATATTCCCAAGAATTATGTCCCACATATAATAAGAATATATAATAGTAGCATTATTTCACTCTAACTAATTTACTAGTAAGTATATAAACGGCAGCTCGAAATCCCAAAGCGATTACTAATCAAAGGAAGAGTGTTTTCACATCTAATAATTATAAAATATATGGGTCATAATCACCTTTGTTTCAAACCAAAATTATTCAGCTTTGTTTCCTGAAAATTAAGTGTAATATTTCTGATTAATAATTGATATTATAAATAACAAGGAACACTAAAAGAAATCGTCTTCATTATAGATGAAATGGGTAGCTGCTAATTTTTTTCTTATTACAATGAAACCAACTTTACTTCACTATAATTAATATTATCACCTTTATTTCATTCTATTCTCTACAATTTCCCATTTAAGAAGGACAGGAAGCTTGTGTTTTTCTGATGATTAAATACGGATTAAATGAACATTTTATATATCCTTCATTGCTGAAAACTGTACCGCATTCACCCATATTGTTGTCACCATAAAGTGACAACAATTTAAATTTGCTTAAACCCTTTTGTGGCTTCATGCATATAAAATGTTCTTGAATCTGAAATGATTTTTTCAGGGGATGAAATATTATTACTATTATAACAGGTTTCCAACAGCAGTTGCAAAAAGTTTTTTTGAAAATCCTTCCGAAAGTCACAGAAATAACTGATTGCGTAGATCAGGCAACATTGATAAAAATGTTAAAATGACGCAAAACTGGTTTTTACTGGTATAACATTGTTTCTTAAATAACTACTGGGAAATACCCAAGTTTTAAAAAGTAAGAGAAACAAAGAAAATATAGAAACAAAATAAAAGGCACGTACAGTAAGGAATTTAAATTTTTTCATGCCAATAAGAGACATATGGTTGAATAACAGGTAAGAAAAAATAATTTTGACCATAGGTTATAATTTTACTTACCTACGTGTGTATATGCGACAAATTCAACGCATGCACTTTCTAGAATTTTAGTATTTTGTGATTGCTTGTACGCTTTCTCTGTCAAATTGATGTTATTTTACTTTATAGATTTGAAGAGAATTTTGAAAGCAATTTTATAATGAATTTTGACAAACAGATTCAGATAAACATGTTTATCATATATTCATAAAGTAAGGATAGTAAATCAATAAAATAATTCAGTAATGTAATTTATAATAATACATGTTTCGAAATCATTGCTAAAATAAAAATAGATTTTTTTTAATTTAAAAATATTTCTTTATGTCTGCTCATAGAAATTTCATTATGAAATTTTCATTGAATAATACACTTATATGCTGAAATCTGATACACAAAAAGCGAAATTACAAGTTTCAGATTACATAGATAGTTTCATTCTGAATGTTTGAATAATAAATCCAATTCACTCTATATGTGTATTTCGAAAATGCGTCTATACTTTAAATAAAGATTTTTATGAAATGAAGATATTTTCTGAAAGTAGCTGAATAATCTTATTATTTTTAATACAATCCTTTCAGATTCTAATGCGATATCATTCTAGAGGAATATATTTAGCTTTTTCGTTTGAAGCTAGATGTATTTCTTGTAATTTAATTTGTGGAGTAGTCCATCTTATATCAAATTATTTCTGACTGTGAAAGCGATAAGTGAACGATGCTGTCAACTGTCGTTAAGTCAAAGACATTTGATAGTGTCTGTGCATAACTCGTTGAGGGTATTCAAAACTGGTCTTTAAATCCCTTCATCAAGAATTTCCTTTATCGAATTTGTGTTCGTGTTGTGTTGGCAAGATATTAGTGTAAATTTATGCTACATTACTTCAAATGATGTGTGTCCTTGTCTAAAATCGATGGCTGCAATTATATGCATATGCTGCTTCACTTATAAATGCAAGTTCAGCCGTATTTTTATCAAGCCGTTTAGTTTAAATAATAGAAAAATAAAATCCATTATTAAAATTTTAAGAAAATTACGTATGCTATATTTCGAATATTAAAAACCGAATAGGAAAGTTTGTTTCTGAGAATGTGTTGCCAAAAACCATAGAATTAATATTTAATAAAATTCCAAACTAATTAATCCGAAACGAAAACACAGAAAATTTTTATTTACAGAAATTGCTGTTTTGCTGATGTAAAATTATTTGCTTTGAATAGTTTATTATACTCAAAATTTCAGAATTTCAATCTATAGAAACATGCATTATAAGACCATGTAAAGAACATTCTTTCCTAGCAACCCAAATGTGCCGTATATTTCTCTAAAAATCTAAAAAGAGATATTTTTGGAAAAATACAATATTTAATACCTACTAGGAATTTTTGAAAGACTTCAAGACTTTTGCTGAGACAATACCGAAGAGTATGCGATCAACAGATAAAATACGTTGGAGAGAAAAGCTGCTTATAGTCTTAACAATAATATCCAGTTTCAATTACACGACCTCTAAAACATCTGTATTCGATATTCTATATACTGTAAAAAGAAACATTTCGAAGGATTTTCTATTATAAATGTGAATTTCTTACGAAATGATAAAATATTTTTCCGTGTCAATGCATGAAAATGGTTTTATAGAAGAAATTTTTAGCAAAATATGTATGCATAAAGATTATTAAACATAGTTTATATATAGTTCTTATATAATTTTCGTAGAAAATAACTTATTTCACATATATGCATGCATAGATCCTTGGGTTCTCAGAAACAGTTGTATAGCAATAAGTCAAATGGTAAGGCCTGAAAATGCAATATACTTCTATTTCTTCATAATCCCTTTTTTAAATAGCCTTAAATTTTGTTGACTTAACCATTCATTGGAGGGGATGGTGTATGGTACAGTTTTAAAAGGGCAGCGTATGGAGCGCGCCATGTCGTTTTCCCACCCTCTACTTCAATTTTCCACTCATTTTTCTTACGCCATTATTTTAAACAGTTTTGGAACCATAATAGAAAGAAATGGAGGAAAAAGATGATATAAAAAGTAGAAAGAGAAAAATGTATTCGATATATATTGAATAAACAAGCATCTCCCACGACAGGACTCCCATTTTTGGTCGATTGTGAGATTGTCACCAGTTCTTATCTAATTTTTGGCAGTTTTCTTCAAAGAGTCGAAAAATCTTCTCACTGCAGCTAATTAATTAGTTTTTCTGTGTGTGTCTCTCTTCAGGAGGTACAATACTTTCTTTGGCATCGGTTGTGGCTCGTCAATTCAGAAACAAGAAGTGCTGCAGAATTTCTATAGACCTAAGTTGTTGGAAATGTTACGCTGATTATTTTGGTATATATTGATAATGTACTAAAAATTGGTAGTTTTTGAGTTATAAACAAAAACTGGGAATATTTTTCATGTTTTTTGGCTATAACTAAAATTTCTACAAACAATTTTTGGTGGCAAACCTCAGATTCATAATCAGAACTACAAAAACATAAAGAGGCAAAAAATTACAACTCCTACAGAATTTGATATTAAAAACTACTTAACGACTGGACTACTCAGAGAAAGCAAAATAAAAGCCATATGAGGAAGTCGCGAAAAGTGAGATCTGCTCCAGGGGCAACTGTCGAGGTTCTAATTTCAATGGCTGCTTTTTTCTTCCGACCTAAAGCTCATAGGGGAGAGAGATCATAGGGGGGTGGCAAAGCTCTCTGCAGCTCTGGTCTGTCTCTCTTAATTCTTGATTTATTTTCCGTTTGCCTTTTACGTTTTTCATAATTTTTTTGCCATTTTCGATTCTCATTGAACTCTTAAAGTGGAAAAGTATGCCAATAGGATAAAAATGAAAATACAAGCTTTTAAAATAATTTCAGGGGGAATGCAGCTCAGCAGCCGTATTGAACTAGCCGCCACTGCTTAGCATACGAGGAAAGGTAGCATACTGAGTTTGCCGACGCGACTCGAGAGCAAAAAATATGCTTTGAATGGAATGTGGAAGTCAAATTGAACGAATCTATTAGACTCATTGTACTCGGGGAATGTTCCTATTAGGTTACAGGGGTTGAAAGGAGGGTTCAGGACAGAACAGTCGAAAATTTACTGCAAGGAAAAATTCATTGGCGTACTCCGTACGCCAGGCCTTCGAATTAAGTGTTAAGTTAAAAAATCTTCTGTTCTGAAATTATATGGAATATACGAGTTGATTTTGAATCGCTGCCAGATAACGCCTGCAAGCAGTCAACCACACGATTTAAGCAGGAATACTTCTCACCTTGACAGATTTATAGTGCGCCACGCCCATACGCACGAGGAGTGTTCAATGAAAACCGATAACCTCCGCCCTTGAAACAAGCTTTTATTTCCTAACATCTACGCATTATCATTTTTGAAGACTGGTTAAAATTGATTCAATTCTTTGAAAGTTTGAGAGAATATCGAATGGAGAACATATACAATCGTGTTTTGAGGTGACAACGTCTTTCCACTCGTTACAGTGATAGTCGGTCGAACTTCCTTGTGTGACAAAATACCTCAGATTTGAATCGTTAATAACTACGAGATTAATAATGTGAAAAGAATTGTTGACCCCACAACAGATAAACCATATCTGTAAGAGTTTGTCGCATAGTAATTGTTTTGCCTGTGACGTCTTCGCATCAGTTTTGGTGCATGCCCGTGATTGTTATGAATTAGCTTTATGTAAGGTTATATATAAATGTAGAGTGGAAACGCTTTTAACTAGGAGGTTGATTTCTGTGTCATTTTAAAGAGCCAGGACCCAAAGTGAGACAATAAAAATATTTATCAGAATAAAAGTAAAAATCGGTATTAAATTGAAAATTTTAAACTCTGCATGTTTTTTCATTATAACATGCAGAGTTTTCCTTCGAATTGTAGGAAACTTACAGAATACTTGACAATACGTAAAAGAAACATTGTAAAAATTTGAATTCAAAAATTTGAATATTACAGGAAATATGGGCACTTGTAGTAAATAATGTTTTACTGTGCATATGCGAAATGCAGTTCTATATACTGTTAACAGATGGCACCGCCAAAAGCTAATTTAAATAAAACATAAGAAGAATAGAGAATAGATAAATCACAATTTTATAGCATGTAGCAAGGGTCTGTGGTAGCTTATGATTTATCTATCCTGGAACCATTATACTACTCTGTGTAAATATTGTATTAAAGAGATTGATAATTAAATTACATATTTATACGAAATACTTGTTTTATGATTTTATTCCCACGTATTCACGAAAATTTTACGGCGCGGTTCCGAACTGCGCCTTTCTTATGTTTTTTTTCTTTTCATTTGTGAATATTTACTCTTTTCATGATAACATGAATTTATTTCATCTGGCTATAGTAGATTTTTATATGGGGATTTGAAGAGAACTTTGAGTGTAATGCGTTCTTTCCCATTATATGAAAAAATTGCTTGAAAATATTTCATGGAAGCTTTAGCAAAATCATTTAAGCAATTATTTTGCATTGAAATAATTATTGCTTTGATGCGACTGACAGACATAAATTTGTTGTTAATTATATATAAAACAATTACATTGGAATTTTAAGCAAGAAATTTTCAATAAAAAATTTTAGGGAAATGTAAATAAATTAAAATTAAAAAATTATATTAAGTAAAAAATGCAGTTAATTGTAGAAATGCTAATGGAAAAAATAGAAGCTGTAAATTTTAGATTGTATATCTTCATAAAATTTCATTGAAAAATACACCCATTTCATGTGAGCAAACAACTTCATGAATTTATTTATTTCAAACTCTATCTAGAAATATTCATATGAAAGAAGCTGGGTAGGTAATCATTATTTTTAAATATCAAACAATTAATGGCAATCTCTACTTGTTTATTTTTAATTTCCAACATGATATAATACTAGGGAAATGAATTTTTTAGATGTGATCATGTTTATTTTTCACAAAATTTTACTTTCGGACTTCACTCACTTTATCTTTAATTCTTTGTCATAAATTTGGAAACCGCAATTTAAAACGAAAGATTATCCACTTTTTATTCAGTAACACATTTAAAATAAATAAAAAATTTAGCTCTGCAAATCGTACGGCTAAAATGAAAACACCTTTAATCTTAACACTGAAAGAAAATGACAGTTTTCATAAGAATGCAATTTTCGGCGATATGCATTACGCAATACTGGAAACAAATGATACTGAAAGAAGTTCAGAAATAATCAGTAGAGAATACAGGAAATTGTAAAGTCTCTATACACTTAGGTTTAGTACTTGTCAATTATATTCGTTTAACAGGTATTCTAGAAGAATTCTAACTAACGAAGGAAGAACATCAGTCGCTTAAGCTGTTTGAACTAAAGCACATATTGATTAAAATTATTTCCACATAAATTTTAAAACACTTTGTATGCCTCTTTAAATCCGTTGCTTATTTTATGGACAGTATGTATTATATCAGCGAATCTTTTCTCTAATTACTTTGATTAAACATTCATTCTTGTTATCAGATATTATATCTCATCAAAATGACTTCATAAATTAATCTCTCTGAGATAAAGAACGAACATTATATTGTATCTTAGCTGTTTAATGGCTATTATTCTCTCAGATTTTACAATTTCTTCGTTGTATAAAAGAGAAGAAAACGTGAGATTTATACTTCTATGAATAAATAGCATCCTTCTTCATTCCTTGCAAAATGCTTGCCCTTTTCAATATTAAGAGGAGTTGAAACCCTAAGTCCGCTAACCCTAACCCTGTTACTTTGATGTACCTTTTCTCAGAAACTGTTATAGATTCATGTTTGAAATTTTTTTATACAAATAAAGTATATCTTTCTCATTACACTGAAATGATTTTGAAAAAAGGTAAAAATTTATTTTTTACAAATTTTTTTGTGTCAAAACAAAAAATGTGAAATTGTCTATTTCGATGTACCTTTTCTCAATATCTGTTATAGATACATGTTTGAAACTTTTATACAAGTAAAGTACACCTTTCGCATTGTATTGAAATGAGCTTTTCTAAAAAAAATGAAAATTTTATTTTTTAGCATTTTTTCTGTCAAAATAGGGAAAAATTTCACTATGTCTAATTAAATATTTTGTAAATTTATAAAAAATTAAAAATTAAACCAGAAGCTGATTTCAGTATAATGAAAAAGTGTACTTTACTTCCATAAAAATTTCAAACAAGTATCTATAACAGATTTTGAGAAAAGTACATCGAAGTAGCCAATTTAACATTTTTTGTTTTGACACAAAATTTTTGAATTTAAAAAACATAAAAATAAATCATTTCAGTATAATGAGGAAGATGTACTTTAATTGTATAAAAAATTTCAAACATGAATCTATGACCGATTTGGAGAAAATGTACATCGAAGTAACAGGGTTAGGGTTAACGGTCTTAGGGTTGCAACTCCTCTTAATTCAGTTAGAAATTTCAACGAAATAACCAAATTTTTTTAGAAGTAACCAATCAGATTACTTGGATTATAATCTTACACAAAGTTTTAGAAATTTAAAACAATGAATCATTTTACCCGAAGGTAATGCATCAAAATTATCGTGTTGGTTTGGTAAATTGGTACTGAAACTCATTCATATTCACATAGTACTACGCAATTTTAAATTTGGACCTCTTTGTGCACATGCAGGCGAATGATGCCTGTGTTGTCGCAATATAGGATAATAAAATGTGATTCCAATTATAGTTATTACGAGAATGTGACGCAAAGAGTTTTGCTACATTTTCTTTTGGAAACATGCACTTTTAAGCATTTAATCATTGAATTTAGTTTTGTTAACTTCCTCTTTCGATTTAAAAACCGTCAAATTAGCATTCGTTCTCAATTTAGACCATAATTCTAAATTTTCAGTATAAAATAATGTTTAAAAAAGTGCATATTTGCTTAAAAAAGTATTTCTTACCAATATCCCAAACTATTAATCGGTTTCAACCTTTTGAAAACTTAAATATTAATTATCAATTGATAACTTTATTACTTTTAATCAAAACTCGAATCTTTCAAAATAAACAGTACTAAGTTCTATCTAATTAGAAAGTGCGAGCAAATGAAATTCAAAATAGTAGGACTTTCTTTTAATTTTCCCGATACTCTTTACGATTTTCGATTTAGAACAAACTTATTCAATACAGCATAATTTTGTGTCTAGTTTCTTTATTTCAACCTTTAGGAGAATAAAATGAATTTCAGTACCCTATTAATTTATTCAGCGCGTTTGTTTTTGTGTTATTTTTAAAAATTTAATTTGAATAATAAGTACGTGATGGTAATTTTTGCATGATATACTTATTATATGAGACTACATTTTTTTAAATCCAATGACGATTTCTAATGTCAGCTATGCATAAATTATTATATGAATAAATATATTATATTGTGTGCTTAACCAATTTAGATTTTTTTTATAGAAATCATATCATTTCTTATTCTATTTTCAATAGTTTTTTTCGAATCGTCACATTTTTTCTTGTATCTTGGTGAGCGCCTTTAAATAACTTTGTGCTGCTTAGGTAACGCTAAACCAACAAATAACAATCTATAAATGTATAATTTTTATAAATAACATTCAAACTAATAGTTCACTGAACAATATAAATGATTCTGTTATGTCGAATTTATTTTGTAATTTTATTCTTATGCAATGCTTCCTTGTGGTTTCAGTTCCATTTTCCTGTACCTTATTCGTATGTCAGGCCAATTAACAGAACTGAAAAAAATTTGATCACTGAAATGCAAAGGTTTCAGAGATTATTAAAACTAGTTTCTATTTGTAGATTTTCTCATGATTGCAGAAGAATATGATGGCCTTCGAGACTAGAGAACCATGGTTCGAGACCAAGTTCTTTATACCAAGGTAAAGTGATGCTATGACGCCAATGTCGTTGAATGCAGTTATCAATCAATTGCAGTTTCTTTTCCTTCCAAAGAATAATTGCAGAGCATCTGTCAGTACTTCCTACGTTAAAAAAATCGTCGAGATATTTCAAACAGAAAGATTTGACCAGCTATTTAAAACACAAATATAAAAACGCAATAAAATTGGGCCATTTAAATTGGCTTCGGCAGTCCAGATGGTATCTTATTGCATCTGAGAAGTAATGAGAGAATCAAATCCTCGAATCTTGGCCTGTATTAATCTTAATTAGCTTATCATGTTAGAATGTCTGCATTAGGATTTCCCTTATTATTTCCACAACATAATTCTAAATCATAAGCTGTTGAAAGGAAATTCTCTCGTAGCTCTATGCAAAACTTTTTTATCATACAGATTAATTTAAACACACGCATTTATTATTATCTTTCTTAGGAAAGGAATTTGCGTTACATTTTCTAATATAGGATGTAATTACCATTGTTTCACTATTTATTTTTATATTGTTTCTCTCAGTATCTGACATAGTTCTGGAATAAAGCACTAGAGGGACTCCTCAACCATTAAATAATTAATAACTCAAAGCTAAATATCTGAGAATATACATTGAATTAATTTAAGTTAAAGAAAATTTCTATTAAATTTAGCCGCTTGAGTGCGGCGAAACGCTTTCGCGCTTCGCTTTCTATGTGCCGAAAATGCTGCCGCACTCAAAAGGTTAAACAAACAAATTGACACCATATATCAGATTTTTAGCTTCCTGCTATTCTTTATCCTGTTTAGATGCGTTACACAGTACATCTTTATCAAACAACCGAAGAAGTAGCTGAGGTAGAAGCGAACTGCAATTTTAAGTTCCCCACAAAACTTTAAATTTTGTTTTATTCCATAATAACGACGATGTATAAAATACATCTATTATAGACATCTATACATTTTAGGAATATGTCTTATAAATATAGGAGAATCCAGTAAATAAATATAAGACGTTCCTCCAGTAGTTCCTAAAAGGCTAAATCTGTTAAAAACTTGTGAAAAGGTAGTCTTTTTCTATGAATATTTCCATTTTGACAAAATCAGAAATTCGCAGACCATATGTCGACAAGTAATATGACACGCATTTCAGATACACTGAAGAGCCAGGAAAACTGGTACACCTTCTTAATATCGTGTCGGGCCCCCATGAGCACGCAGAAGTGAAGCGAAACGACGTGGCATGGACTCGACTAATGTCTGAAGGTATCCTGGAGGAAATTCACACCATGAATCCTGCAGAGCAGTCAACAAATCCATAGAAGTGCGAGGTTGTGGAGATCTCTTCTCAACAACATATCAAGTAATCCCAGATATCTTCAATAATGTTCATGTCTGGGGATTTAGGTGGCCAATGGAAGTGTCTAAAGTCAGAAGAGTGATCCTGGCGCAACTTGGTAGCAATTCTCGACGCGTGAGGTGTCTCATTGTCATGCTGGAATTGACCCAATCCGTCGGAATGCACTATGGACATAAATGAGAGTAGGTGATCGGACAGGATGCTTAAGTACCTGTCAGAGTTGTCTCTAGACATATTAGAGGTCACAAATCAAGCTAACTGCACACGTTCCATACCATCACAGAGGCTCCACCAGATTGGACAGTCCCCTGTTGACAAACAGGATGGATTACTGATGTTGTCTCCATACTCGTACACGTGTATGTCCGATAAAATTGAAAACGAAACTCGCCAGACCAGTCAACGTGTTTCCAATCATCAGCAGTCCAATGGTGTTGTCGGGCCCAGGAGAGGCGTAAAGCATTGTACCGTGCAGTCAAGAACGGTACACGAGTGGGCCTTCGGCTCTGAGAGCCCATATTAATGACGGTCCGTTGAACAGTTCGCACTCTGACACTTGTAGATGCCCCATCATTGAAATCCGTGGCGTAGAGGAAGTATTGCACGTCTATCTCGTTTAAGGATTCGCGTCTGACGTCAATGGTCCAGTTCTTTCGAGGTCTTTTTCCGGCCGCACCGATGGCGGAAATTTGATGTTTTACCGGATACCCGATATTCAAGGTAAAATCGTGAAATGGTGTACGTGAAAATCCAAATTTCATCGCTACTTCGGAAATGCTATGTCCCATCCCTCGTGTGCCGATTATAAAGCCACGTTCAAAGTCACCTAAATCTTGATAACCTGTCATTGCAGCACAGGGACCGATCTAATACATTTGTCAGACATCTGTTGTCTTATATAGGCGTTGCCGACCGCATCAGGTTACGATGATTGACTGCATACTTCCGTTATTTACAAACGCACGCCTGTACCAGTTTTTCTGGCTCTTCAGTGTACATATAAATTAGAAAAAACAACTTATAATACTTCTGTTACAGTTATTAAGGGACAGATAAACAACTTTTCACTTGAATCAGTATGTTTTCAAATTATTGCGATCAATGTAGGTACATCCTACTTCTTTCTCTGATATGAACGAAAAGCACAATTCGTTATCTTGCTAAGCATACCAAGCATGCCAAACATAACAAAAACCTATGATCTTTATGGATTTTGAATAATTTATTACATGATAGGAAGTAATGCTTAATCTTGGAACGCCTAGCACGGGAGGGCACCGCGCGCACACGGATATAAGTTGCCGCCAGATAAGTAAACGGGACTCGCTTCCTATGTGGGTACAGGGGAAGCGAGTCCCGCTTACTAGAGTAATGGATGGGTAATTTAAGGAGGTAATGGAGGCGCGCTGGATCCCTGCTCCAGTGAAGGTAATTACCTCCTACGGGAGGAGCCGGGCAGTGGCCAGATGATTGGCTACTAGGGCTCCGGCTTCAGTTCCCATAGCTATTACAGAGGCTGTCATTCAGTTTACCTACGTGCTTAGGCAGGGCGGGGTGATCCAGATGTTCTGGTTAATCTAGAAACGCGGCAACGTTCCCGCCCCGTCAGTAATGTTTATTCTTTTATGTCATTAACATCAGACATATTGAAAAAGTCTAACAATTGGTCTACATACATATTACTTTTAAAGATGCTCAAAATGAATATGTTGGTGATGCTTGGTGCCATGTCATCCTCCAAAATACTATCTTTAGATTGTTCATGAGACTTCATACAGTATTTTCATGTAACCCAAAGACACCATTAACGCATCCTTTGGTGTTTTCAGTAGTATATGCTATGCAAGACAATTAAAAATTGATTTTTTTTACTTGAATATGAACTTTTACATTTTTTCCGAGAATGACTGTCCTCCAAGTAACTATCCGGACACAGTTCATTACTCGGGAACTAATGATTTTGCATGCAAATGTCCTAAACAAATGTGCCGAACTAGATATTGCAACTGTTTGTAGTCGTAGAAAAATAACTTCTCTAAGTGTATATAATTGTTTTCATACAAAGGGTCATCTTCATTACTAGGTAAAGAACTTGTTTTTATTTTTTGAACTAATAACACCCGATTTCGGATATAAATTCAAACTTAGCTGGATTATAGCTTAGCAAGCTTAGTTAAGAATATAATTAGCTAGTATAGATATAATTTACACCGCATACGTACTTATAATAAGTAACAATAATCAATCTCATTGTATTGAGTACACTATTCCTCAAGATAAAATATTTATATAAATGAAAGTCAGCTCCATAAAAAATTTGTACGTTTTAGAAATCTAAACTATTCCATATATTTTAGTAAACTGTATGACACTCATCATAAATGTGGAACCTGATGGCCGTCATCGGTCTCGGACCAACTCCTCCCCATTTAGGTACGTAAAGTCATAACGTTGGGTGGAGGTAACTTCACACTACACTATTTCCATACCCACTGGTATTCAAGAACCCGCCTTCTTTTCCAGCGACTTTTCATCCACGTTCTAGTGGTGCCCCTTCCCCGGTGCAGGCAATTTCTAACGAATTACACTTAAATGCAAGTTAATGAATTTTTTAAATGAAGTCAAAGTTTATTTTAATAATATTTTCCCAATATCCTTACTCCAGTTTGGTCATAGATTTCATAAGATGACAGAAATATTCTAAATGTATATTCTCTTATCGTCGAGATTTACTTTTAAATTTAAAATATTAATTGGAATTGATTTTTCCAAACACTACGTAGGAGAGACCGGGATAAGTTGTTATGCGGGATAAGTTCTTATATTCCAATTTTAAATTAACTTTCATTACAAACTCACTTTTCTCACGCTAGATGTTAGCCCTCATTTGTGTGTCTTTCTCACCAAAAATTGCAGTGTCTGCAAACAATACCAGAGAGAATTCTTGTGGTAATGTTAATCTTGTGTCCGTTAGTAATTTTTTATTTGCGACGGAACCCTTGGAGATAACTGTGGGTAACGTCTATACGACGAGAAAGCTTAGATTTCAGGTAAGTAAAATTATATTTAAAAATTATGTACACTGTATTAGGTCACTGACACGTATTCATATTTAAATGGTGCCACATGGGGCTTGTAGTGATTTGTGTCTCCCACACCACATGACGCTGTTTTTGTTTACTGTTGTTGTATTTCCTTGTTACCTGTACATGTGTAAATAAACAGTTTCTCTTCTTCCTTATCAGCGTGCGGTATTGTGAATTTTTTCTCTCTTCTTCACAGCAATGTAGCATTACTTCCCTTGAACAAGGATCGTACCATTCGATTTGTTCTATTCAGTTCGGTTTTAAGGGTCGCTGCGGTTCCCGAAGTCAAAGGTCAGGTCGTGGAAATTTCCAATCATTGCAGCTATAGTTTGGTAAAGGCTTTGGAATCTTTTTTTCTGCTTTTGTCTTTAGGGGTTTATGAGTGTGGGTATTCTGACAATCGGAATCAGGCCGACTTTCGTTACTTCGTAGGTCTTTTATGGAAGTCATAATTTGATACTCAGCTACTGGGTAATAATTTTCCTGTAGCTCTTAGGCCCCTTGCATATACACCGATTCGTGTCGAAAGATTTGAAACCGGTCTGCAACAATCCATTAGTAGTGTATAGAGAACAGTTGGAGCTTGCACACGTACCGACACCTGCAAAAAAAACGATCGGGTGTCGAGAACTGCCACAGCGCTTCGCCGACTGGCGCTTTCACACACGCCAATTTTAGCCGATCGACTTGGCTCTCGTGGCAAAATAATAAAATTAGTAACATTTTTAAAAAATATTGAACAATATTTTTAGGGATTTTTTTTCCTTTATTGATATTTTCAGTATAAGGATTAGAAAATTACTCATACACAACGAAATTTTTAATGGATAGTTAAAATTAATGATTCTCAGTGGCGGATTAAGCTTGTTAAAAGACTTGGAACATTTAGGGGTATCTGAATATATAAAAACTTTTTTACATTTTAAAAAATCGGTTTTTTCTAATTTTAAAATAATATTAATGACTGCGCATACATTCCATACTTTTATTTCTATTTTTAATTACATTTTGTTCTTGCTACATTATTTATTTTTAATAAGCTTAATAAATCTTAGTTGAATAATTGCGAAGCTTTAAAGTTAGTGATAGTTAATTTATCATAATTTTCTTATTAATTTTCAGTTAACCTAATTCGCTTTTAAATATGAATAATTCTGAAAACAACTTTACTCTCCTACAGCCTTAGAAATAAATATAAATTTGCTGTTTTCACACTATTTTCTCCTTTAGTTTTGATTTATTAATGTAATAAATGGAAAATAAAATTTTTTCGACTGTTGAAGTGATTGCTTTCCAAAGTGTTATATTATTATCACAAGAATTTTTAATATTAACACATTATAATTTGGTTGTATTGCCAAGTCAATTTTTAAGGTGTCCACTTACGTTGCGAATCCATTTTCTGCCTAAAATCAAAAACATTTTTTTCGTTTCACTACACTTTTATTTCTTAAGGTAATCCCAAAACTTATTTTATTTTACTAGAACGATAATCGGAAGTGAAATTAGAATCCTTTTAGTAAAACTTAATAACTGAAAATGGAAAACTAAACAAGTATTTGTTTTGACAACAGTATTTTTGTACAAGAATGTACAAAAGGGCACAACAAGGGAGCGTTTTTCATTGTTTTAGGTTAATATTTATTTCTGTTTAGTTGCAATTTAGATTTTGTTTAGTTTTGAGAACTAAATAACACTTGAACTTTGTAATTAATTTATGGGGTAGTATTGGCTTTCGAGGCAATTTGCCTTAATTTTGTATTATGTAAATTGTCTTCTTATATGACGCTCAACAACCATTAAGAATTTCATAAACTTAAAGATTAATTTACTACTTAGAAATTATGTATGATTTTTATCAGTTGTTAAAGCACATTTTGCATTTGAATAAATGCATGAAAGCTAAAATTATATTATTGTCGAATTTGTCGGGTTTTTTTTATCATAATTCACACATTTTTATTAAAAAATTCTTGTTCCATTCAAATTTATCACCGATATTTCGGTGAAATTTTTAGTATATGAGAAAGGTATTTTTAGTATATGAGACAGGTATTTTTAACTGATCTTTAAGAGGAAAATGAAAAGAAAACATCTGTTAAACTATTCCTGTTTTCTTTTTTAAAATGAAAACAAGCATAGATTATATTGGTTTGAAAAATTAATATTACATCTTTTTCATTTGCACTTCCTATTAGTTCAGTATTTAGTATTCAATTAACTCGATATTACTTAAGTTATAATATACTTTTGTCATTTCAAAACATTTTCATTATGATAAATTCAGATGTAATTATTATTATCGATTAAATATACTAATCATAAAGGTACATAGTAAGTTAAGTAAAATTAATATTTCGAAAATTAATTTAAATATTTAAAGTATTTAAATAGTGATTTTAGTATTGATATGTTGGCTAATTATTGTGTTATTTTTTCAATTATGGCAAAAGAAATTGATAATGTATTCGAGAATGATCAGATGTACATCCGGTATGAAACTGACAGACACGAATTAGTGTGTGTGCAAGGAACGCATCGCCTGCAAAAAACCGACCATTTTCAAAATCGGTAGACACAAATCGTTGTGTGCGCAATAAGGTGGATCGAAAAGTATAGGATAAAACATTTTTATTGAAATTATTTTTGTCATGGGGCGTAAAAGTTGTGCCTTAAATATATTAGTTTATATAATTTATTTTATTGAAATCCATTCATATCTTCCAGAACCCCAAGTGCCCGCAAAATAATTAAAAATGACATTTGTATTTGGAAATTTACAAAAAAATATTTTCAAAATTTCCTTCAGCGCTGGATAAAATAGTTCTGTTTTGGGTATATTAGTTTACGTGTTTTTATTATTATAATTCAATCATATCTTCTGGTGGCCCAAGCGCCCCCCAAAAAGTTAAAAATTGACATTTTTACAAATATCTATTAAAAATTGTGAATTAATGAAAAATATTTGAAAAATTGACAGATTATTCAAGTATAAAAGTATAAGGCTATAAATAAATATAATTTTATAATAATACATGAAGTTTAAATTTAATAGTCAAAGCAATAAATCATAAAACTTATAAAAAGTGAACTTACATCATAGGTTTTTTAATTCTATTTGTTTGAAGATAAACATATTTCTAAAGGTTGTAATCCTTTTTGGTATTATATTATAATGTTTGATAAGACTTCTTGAATATATCTTATTCAACCTGAAGCCGTGTCTCTTCCCAATATACACTTCCCGACGTTTCAGACACTAAGCGAATACATCTTTCTACAGCTGCGTATGGCATGGATATTTTGACCATTCCTCCGTTTTTCTAACTTTTACCATGGCCTCAATTTCTTACATGGCATATTCATCAAAAGAGGTGGTTCAAAACGTGCAACTCGTTGCAGTTAATAAGTACAAAATAATCGTTTGCTTTAAAGTCTATTTTTGGTTCTTGAAAAATTCTTACTTCTGATGATTCTCTGTTTTCATTTTTAGCACAAATTAGTTTTCGTAGTGCTAAAGACCTTATATTCTCTCTGATTTCTGTGAGCATTGACAATAGAAAATTTTCAGGATGACAAAAGGAGCTATTTCGTTGAATAACAGTGTTTACTATATTTCTTAAATTGGGTTCCAAATATCTAGAAAATGAGATAAGTCTCCAAACATGCCACGCTCCTTCTGTTACGGAGGGCTTTGTCTTGACAAGGAACCATATAAGTGCATATACCTTCCTAATATATTCTGCAAGAATAATAAGATTCTCAGATGGTTTTCTGTGGCCACATACAACCTTAAAATTCTACCTGAAGTTGTTAGCCAACTTGAGTTAGCAACTGGAACAGGCTTTCTTAATGCCAGGTCATAATAACATTCAACACGTGATATCGCTAGGAAAATATCATATATATATTGCTGATCATTGCTGAGAACCATTCTATCTGGCATATTCTCCAAACTTATTGAAGAAAAAGGAGCTACAGGTAGGTCCTCGCAACTTTTGAATGCTTTACCAATTGGTCTACAAATTTCTGTAGGACCAGATGTTGAACCATCCAAACAATTTAATAGATGATGGAGAGGTAACTCATTTGTATGAAAGAAACAAATGCACCACTGTAATGGTCTATTGAGGTCTGGTTCCATCAAGCGAATAATACCTCCCTTGTGCCTAGTATTAACATTTGTTCCATCGCATCCAGTTACTGTTAGCCCATTTAATTGCATATTCTTTGATACAAAAAAAACTAATATTGCTTCTTTTATAGCTTTAGCTCCTCCTGTTGCAGTATTACTTGTCCGATATATACAGAGTTAGGTTCGTTCACAAGAGTAAAATGCTCCTTCTTCGTGGTCTTTGGGTAGTACTTTGTATCCTTCTTAATTAGCACTTTTGTTTTGTCTTTTCTCTCATCGAAATATAATCCGGTTAAAAGAGACCTAGACAATGTTAACTTATTAGACTCTGCAACTGCATTTTGAAGCTTTTTACGCTGTCTATGAATTTTATTGCGATCTACCACATGCGAAGTCTCTCCTTTGTGTACAATTCCAATGTCTTGTAAAGCAGCATTGGCAATTGAAGCAGACGTTCTATTTGAAATTCCGTATTCATCACATTCCTTTGCTAAGGTAAGGAAATTTAAACGATTTCGTGACTGATATTCCAACGTAATTGCATCCGTATCTGTATACGAGGACGAAGACATAGAGTTGAACTCAAGTAGTTCCATTGATTGAGCATGAGCAGCATCAGTTTCAACCATTTTACGTTTTATTCTTTCGTCTTCTATCTGTTTTCTTTTTTCCCTTTTTTCTTTGTTTTAATTCGCAATTACGTCCACTCCTCCAATAATCATTTCCCTTTCTAATCTTTGATCTTTTATAAACAATCGCTCAGCAAGTGGAATTTTCATGTCTTTTTGGCATTTACATGTATCGAAATTTGTACACTTACAAAATGTGATATGGAACAAACACGATATTTTTTTCATTACGATAATTTTCCAATTTTTGTTGGTATTTTTTATCATTTCTTCGCCCTCTCCTATACTTTTTTCCCTGTAAAATCGTTTCTTTAAAGCATTTTTTATTTTTAAATTTTAATTCGAAATTTACATAAAAATCGTCTTTTGCAAATATTTAAGTGTCTTGGGGCACCGGAAGATATTAAACAAAGTTGAAAAATGTTTGTATGTATGCTAGTAAACCTAAAACACAACCTTTTCACCCTATGCCGATTATTTTATCCACACTTTGAATTTTAGATCCATCTTATTGTGCAAGGAAAGCATCGTCTGCAAAAGTAGACCATTTTCAAACCGGTGGACAAAAATCGGTGTGTTCGGAGTCATTGATACCCAAATTAGAAAAGAATAAGTGGCTGCATCAGAGTTTTGATTTTATATTAAATGAATAATTAGATTTAGTGATAATTGAACACTGTAGTTTAAACGATTCAAATCAAAATTCCTATCACATGCCATATAGACCTGTAGTTAAAGAGGGTAGCGAAACAACTGAAGTCAGAATTATTTATGACACTTCTTCTAAGTAGGAAAATTTATAATCGTTGAATGTTTGTTTAACCCTATAATGATGGTTTCGGCAGAGTCGGGTGCTAATGTAATTTTTATTTAGCGACTAAGGAAGCATGTCTTGGATGTTTGACTAGATTTGAGGATAAGCATAAATTCAAGAACGAACGCTGTAATTAGTATCAATGGGAGAAAAATTTCACAAGTAAATAGAGCACCCAGCTATATTTATAAAAGGCTAAATTTCATGTTAAATAAACACAAGCAGAACCTACGCCGTCAGTAAAGAGTTAATGCCTTTGCCAAATCTAAATCCGAACATTCTGGATTTATTGATAATTTTCAAAAGGGCATAAGATTGCTTCCTCCACAGATATTGGAAAGGATTTCTTACAAATTGGGATGAAAGAAAATGAACGTCACTTTCTGAGATTTTTGTACTTCGACAAATATGACTATATATGCTTAATGAGCTTAAATGTTATAGAATGACTCGCGAACCATTTGGAGTAACTTGCTGTCACTTTATTTTAACCGCAACCACTAAGTATCACATTAAAAAATTTAAGGAAAACTCTGAAGTTTGTGAAATGCTTGACAGTTCTGATTTGTTCTATATATTATATATAACATTCTATATATAACATATTCTGATTTCCGACAGTTGATGATTTGTTTTATTGTGGGGATTCTTTGGAAAAGGCACATCAACTTTCCACGCATGCAATTAATGTTTTCCGCGAAGCAGGAATGAATATAAAAAAATTTCAGACTAACTAAATAGAACTGAAAAATATTTGGATAGAAAATTATGTTATTTAGGAAACTGATAATGATGATAGAAAAGTTCATGGCTTAGTTTGGAATGTTAAGACCGATACTTTAAAATTAGAAATTGATACACTCTTAAAAATGATACCAAATTTAAAATGTACTAAGTGACATGCCCTTAAGACTATTGCAAAAATATTTGATCTTTTGGATTTATTTCTCCATTTGTAATCAGAGTGAAATGTATATCACAACAATTATGGAATTAGGTTTAGAATTTGATATTGCTGTACCTCAGAGAGTTAAACAAAACTGGTTGGAATGGTGCGCGGAAGTAGGAACTTTAAAATTATTCTCTTTAAAGATGATACAAACTCTTACCGATCCAGGAAACTAGAAATTTTGTGAGGGTCAGAGAACCCAGCCGATCTTCTCTCTTGCGGTTGTTCCTCGCAGAAGCTCCTAAATTCGGAAATCTAGTGATTTAGCGCTTCTTGGTTGAGCCAATTGAAACCTCTTTGACCTACGGCTGTTGAAATGAAGATACCAAAAGAAACTACTGAACTAAAAAGAGTTAAAACTGTCGTCCAAAATGTAACAGTGCAAAAACCTGAACATCAAGTTTACAATACAGTACCTTCCTCTACAATACAGTACCTTCTTCATAAATGTTCATCTTGGAACAAACTCCTTCGTGTTGCTGCTTGGTGTCTCCGCGTTATCAAAAACCGCCAAAGAGCGAATGACAAAAATAAGACATTTCTCATCAGAAGTGAATTTGAAGAAGCTCAGAAATATGTCCAAGAGGAGGCATTTGCTGAGGAAATATAACGTCTGAAAATTAATAAATCGATTACACCAATAGCAAACTTCTAGCGTTGCGCCCATGCTTAGACGAACACGAAATTTTGAGAAAAGGTGGACGATTCCGGCATGCTAAATTGCACGAGAACACGAAATACCCTCTCATTTTGCCAAAAGATCACGTGGTTGCGGATTGGAGAATCCGGCATTATCACCACAGATATTTACATGCCGGAAACAAACTTGTTCATTCTGCGACAACACAACGCTATTGGATTCAGTATGCACGAGTGGCTATAAAACGAATCTTCTGGAAGAGCGTGGGGTGTGCAAGTCCTTCGAAGTACTCTCTCTCAGCATTTGGTTGTTGATCTTCCGCCGTCTCGTATAAACTCCAGAAGAGCTTTCTCCAAAGTTGGAGTGGACTTGAGTGGTCCTCTCCAAGTGAAGCCCTGGAAATGTAGTGGGATTAGACACATGAAAACATATGCCTGCGTGTTTGTGTGCGTCACCGTACACTTTGAAATGCTAGGAGATTTGTAATCTGACTGCTTCATCGCCGCCTTGAAACGCTTTGCTGCAAGAAGAGACAAGCATGAAGAATTATTCAGTGACTGTGGAACTAATTTCATCTAAACTAATTAACTATTTTTTTAAAGTAAAGAACAAAAGGCGGTGTGTTCTACAGAAATTGTTCCAACTTCTTAAGCACGAATGAAATCGGTTGGAATTTCAATACTCCTTCGACTCCTAACATCGGTGGGTTTTGGCAGGCAGCCGTTTGGTGTGCAAGTTCTCACTTACAAGGAATTTACGACGTACCTTTTTCAAGTTGAAGCGAACAAGCGTTTGAACAAGCGTTTGAACTCTAGTACATTGGTTTCTGCATCATCTGATCCTGATAATCTCAGCGTCATCACGCCAGCTGACTACCTAATTGGTTCGACACTTGATGCAATACTTGAAAGTAATGTCACAGATTTTAAAATTCCCTAGCTGATCGTTGGAAACTAGTCCAACAAATTTTACAGTCGTTCTGGAAATGTTGGCTTTCTGAATATATTACCCAGTTCCAAAGAAGGTCGAAATGGCAAAGCCCTCACACTAACTAACATCGGTATGAACGACCTTGTGTTAATAAAAGATGAGAATTTATCACCTCTCAAATGGAAGACGGGACGTGTTGCAGAAATTTTTCCTGGCTCAGACATTCATGTAAGAGTTGTAAAATTAAAAGCTCAACTTGAGTCATGAAAAGACCCATCCAGAAACTCTGTGTCTTACCAGTAGTGTCATAAACTGTCTGAAATAACACTATATCTTAAGTGATTTCTCAAAAGCTATATTTGAGTTGAATTGAATATATAACGATTGATTATTTTATATTTTTGTTTTAAGGTATATTTCATTTCAATGTTTCATTTTTACTTCGGTATATTCATATGTATTTAACCCCTTTTTTCTTTCGCTTTACTCATTATGGAGATATTTACTTGATTTTATTGAATTATTATTTATGATGGCATGCATAATTATTGGAGTATTTAGCAATATATTACAAATTACTTAAGTGGAATTAGAATTGGAATTGAGAAAATGTATTTAAGCATTTACAGTGATAATTCTAATTAATTTGTGTGCGATTATGCTTTTATTTGAACATTTGTGTTTCTTACTTTGATTGGTTTATGTTTATTGACTATTTGTGCCACCGTGAGTGTATATCAATGAATTAGTAATTTCATTTGTGTTTGATATACATATTTTTCAAGTCCATTACGGCTATCGGGGGAGTATGTATTAGTTTGCAGTGATTTGTGACTTTCACACCAAATGGCGCTGTTTTTCTTTACTGTTGTTGTATTTTCCTAGTACATAAGCAAATAAACAGTTTCTCTTCTGCCTTATCAATGTCCGGTAGTGCGTATTTTTCTCTTTTCTTCATAGTAATGTAGCATAACTTCCCTTGAACCAGAGTCGAATCATTAGATTCGTTTTATTGGTCTAAAAAGTTTTATTTTGCTCTCCCAGGGCTACTTGTTACAGTGTAACAACTTTTCCAAAATAAGTTTTAAATTTATAGACTATGTGTGTGTTTTAAAAGTTGATATGAGGAACTATAAAAGAAAGAAGGATAGGAGTGCAACTCCAAAGGAAGCATTTGGAAGTAGTGATGATTGTTTGCTCATTGCGAAAGGCCCTTGGTAAATATGAAAATAATTTCATGACACTCCAGGGATGCTGCAGTAAAATGAAAATTGCTAGTGATGGAAAGTTATTGTTTGAATCAATTTCATTTTAAAATTTAATTAATTTAAGCGTAATTAAATTATTAAACAATAAAGATAAATTTCATTAATTCTTAAAGATATATCTTGGACTTACTGCATGCACATTAATGAGTCCTTTTTCTTTCAGAACAAGAATAATAGCATTGTTTATAAAACAATTTGGCAGGTCCTCACAGCCGAACAGGAAATAGAACTTCAACAGTCCATAGACAGAGCTTCGAACGTGTAAAACAGCCTTTCCACTAAGGACATTACTTTATTGGCATATCAGTATTCAATTAAAAAACAAATAAAAATCCCAGTGTGTTGGAGAAAATTTAAAAGTGCTGCAAGTGACTGACAATCGATTTTCTAAAGAGTAAGAAATATATTTCTTTCCACACTCCGCAGATGATTAACCTGAGTCGAGTCACAAGATTCTCTTGGAACAATGTTCTAATCTTCTTCACCAATTTTGCCAGTGTTTACGACAGATTCAAATTTTAGTGTCAATATATCTACATCGCTGATAACGGTTCAGCATCCAAGGAAGACCAACAGGTTGGAGCAGTGACATTTATCGATAAAATTACTTTGGTTACTACGACTTTTGCTGTTAATGCTAATACCGATTCCTCCTTTTAAATTGTTTTTCCTAGAAAAACTTTAAACGTCACTTCCTTTGAAATGCACCTCATGGAAGTTCAGGCTCAGTAAATGAATCTGGATTGATTACTGGGGAGGATTTTCAGAGCTTCATGAGAGATTTTATAAAGCATAACAAAGTCGCCAAAGAGAGGTCTGTCCTTCTTCTTCTGGACAATCATCAGTCTCATCTCGACTGAACAATCACCAACACTGAACTTGGCCAAAGAAAACGGAGTGGTTCTTTTGTTTTTCTGAAATATACATTTCTAAAACTCAGACAATGATTATGATGAAAACTCATCAGAATAACTTATGAAATTAAGTAAATTATTACAAAAATAAAGATAAGCTTATCGTTATTCCATAGATATTATTAAATAATAGCATACTAAAAATATAAATCCTATATTTCTCTTTACTAATTGACTTATTCTATGTAACAATTTACCCCATCTAGTATAACAATATACCCTTGTGTGGGGTAAGCTGTTACAATGTATATGCATCTATAAAACTTTTAATTGCTGCCTAATCGTTTCTAAAATATATGTTATGGATCTTCACTAATCAGAATAAATTTTAAAATGTGTTTCATAAAACTACTTTTAATAGTTTATTTTTTTTAAAAAATAGTTACTTGAAAAATATTGTAACAACTATCCCCGGTCTCCCCTACTACACGTCCTTCTGAATTATTATAAACATTGTGGATTGAGTTAGTAAAAGCTTTTCTTTTATTGGTTTCAAAACAATAATTTGTTATGATTTTCATTTTCGAATAAAATGCGTCTAAAAAACGCAATTTTCATCCATTACACATTTATAATACTTTTTTTAAATATATTTCTATGTAGAATATTTTAAATATATTTTCTGCTTTTTCCAACACAGTTAATCTATTTAGTAACAGCTTTTTTTCAATTGTTTATTAACAATTGAATGTTACATCTCGAATTAAAGTGTTTTCTTTTAAGAAAAAGTTCAATATATTTATATCTTTGGCAAACTGCTTTTTTTTCAAATAGTATATTACTCCTTAAAACAAGGAAATCTGAGAGCAGATGAGTCGTATCAAAATCCAAATAAATCGATGAACAAATTAACGAAAGGCTACAATTTGCTGGTATACATTCATCTGATACTGTTGGACGGAGTCTAAAAGAAACCGATATTTGTTTTCCATTGAAACCATTATGCAGACTTAATAGAATGCCTCCAAAAGAATATCCAGATTAAATGAATACAGATTCTTTTAGAAAGGTATAAATGTAGTAGAGAAAAGGAATAAAAGCTCACAATCTGCCATATATATATATATATATATATATATATATATGTGATATTTTAATTTTTTTGACTTTCCTAAATAATCTTAACGACACCTCATTTTAAATACTTCTACTTTCATCATAATAAATGCACTACAACTTTCTTTTCAAGTCACGAGTTTCTAAAGGGGAAATTCCCTCTTCTGGGTACTTAAGCGTTCTGCGCATTCATTTCTGCCCTCTTTTCACGCCAGGATGTAAGCTTTCGACAACAACGCGCCGCTCAGGCATAACCTTCTGAATACTGGTCATGGAGCTACGTAAAAATTGAATCATTTACCTATGAAGAATGCCTGAATAAAAGAAAATTAATCAATATATATTGTCTTTTCCATGACCAAAATGGACTACATTTCACCTCAGTAAAGCCTGATCTTATATATAGTATGGAAGAAATATGTAAATTAAAAAAAGCGATGGTACTTACTTAAAACAAATCGAGATCTTGTTAACACTCTCGCAAAGTTCATGCAATCATCCGAAAATGGAGAGCAAATGTGATTAAATCTACTACTAAATAGCCACTTTAAATAATTAATTTATTTATTATAAATATTAAGTCTATTTAAATTTTTGTTGCTTAATTTTAACCATTTTTTTGCAAATAAACATGCAATTAAAATCAAGTAATACCAAATTATTTTTGCTTCAATATTTCATTGATTCTTTCAGTAAAGAGTATATCTAAAATAAGTTCTCTGAAATAGAAGTGATTAGTGAAAAGGTATTGTAATATTATCTGGACAAGAAATCTTGAATAAAGGAAAACATTAAAAGAGTGATTATTTTTTACAATACTATATATTGAGTCAACCCCTAAATCGTTTTCTTTGGGCATCTCCGTTTATTTTGAGCCAAATTGCCTATAGTTTCTAATCTGGGGAATTTTCAATAACCAGAAACTTTTACAAGAAGAAGCAATGGGAGTTGCCATTGAAACATTTGAAGATGATGCAATTATAAATATGAAGATGGGCCCTTATGCGAATGTCATTTGCATATATTTCTCGAAGTCGTATTTTAAAATTGAATGCCGTGTGTTTTTAATTTAACATTTCTATATTGCGGGTAGAGCAAAGAGTTCGGATACTATTCTGACGGTTAATTCGATCAATATACCGATGCAACTAAAATCTTGGAAAAATTTATGATGTAACGATATGAATGGGGCGTGAATGAACTTATTGTTATCGTCGATAAAATTCTTTTGTATGTGAATCTGTAAAAATGTAATTAATTCTTCCAACATATTCTTAAAACTTCCTAATAATATGGTAGTAAAAGTAGCGTACCATTTTGAAGAAAAAAGAATATGGAGGCCTTTCTAGGAGGGTGCCATTTTTTCTTCTCTTGACCGAATCAGGTCGTCAATAATTTTAGTCCGTCTTTTGATGGCAATTTTCATCTCTTTTTTGATTACGGATTGAAAAAAACTTTGGAATGAATAGAGGATAATAGCCTTTGTTGCTGAAAATCCCCCCAAAAACCCCAATCAAATCAAATCAAACCATTTTGAAATTGCTCGAGAGCTTCCACTGAACGATCTCATAATTTTGAACAATGTTCAGATGAAAAGGATGACTATATTAAATTCTACTTCATAATAAAGAAAACATCAAATATAAGTTATTAAGTGCGACTAAACCATGAATTAATTCTTGACCAATACGATGGTATTCTATTATAGCCTATCAATAAAGATAGCAATCATTTATTTATAAATGTTGGAACTTTACAAGAAATAATTAAGGAAATTTCACTGATTATTGTATTATTCCGTTTGTTTTGAGTTTTAAAAAATCCTAGAAACTTTAAAATGCTTAAATGGAATGTCAGTAAATTAAAAGAAATAATGTTTGTACTGCGCATATCTGAGGAAATAAAAAAAGTGCTTCTTTTAAGAATATATTTATCCAAGGAAGAATATATTTAGCAACGTTGAACTGAATTTTATTTAATGAAAGAAATTAGACATATTTTCTTCAAAAAATGTATATTCAATAATTAAGATGAAAATCAGGAAATTGAAAATTTATCTTAACAAAAAATTTGAACGAAACTTCTCCAAAAATACGAAAATCTTACTCAATGAATGAGAATGTTGAAATAAATTATATTTTGAATTAATGCATAGATATATGGGAAACGAAAATAAGACAAAACAATTTTGACAACTAATGGAAGATGCATTTTTACGACGGTATTTTTTTACTTTAAAACGCTTTTCAATCGTCACACTAGATGTGGTCATTTATTCAGAATAAATGTGCTACTATGTTATCTACGAGCAAATGGCGATTATGTGTTCGCTAAAAGATGTGTTTAGTTCAAACCTAAGGATAAGGATGGTATGAAAAAAAGATTCGTGAAAGTGGAATGGAAAATAAAAATTATTATCGTCTAAAATTTATTTCCTCGTCTGTTGTATTGTTGTTCCTTCTTTATCGAAAAGCTTAACATTGAAGTTGCTCTCCCTATAACTCTCATAAATATTTAGAAGGGTTGCAGAATTCGCTTTCTCCCTTCGAATAAAGACGGCTCAGACAGGCATTTGGATTACGATTACGGAAGCCTTTACATAGTGGTAATTTAAGTCCTGCTGCAATTGAGTGAATTGTATGAAGTATTAATACTTGGATGTTATGAATGGATTAAACCGATATGATATTAGGGAATGTAAATGTTGTGATAAATGATACCTTCTGCATGGATATTTCTGATAGTGTTAGATTCAATTCTACTTGGAGAGTTGCAATGTGTCATTGAACAAATCGTGAGGGGTAACATTGTATGAATGTTTAATTTAGTTTCAACCGTAATATCATGTGTTTCAGAATATGCATACGTTAGCGAAATCCGATATTTTACGGTCTTCCATAAAATTTCTTTTTTTTTCAGATAAAGGGTTATGTTCAAATCGCACACTTCTTAATTTATATGATGAAGGTAGGTAATTATCCATTGCATAATGGTTTAATTAGAATGCAAGAAAAATCGAAATAAAAAAATAGCATGTGCTATTATATGTTTTTTAGGTATTTCATTATTTCCAGTCTTGTTCCTTTATCTATATTCACTTAATATATAGCTTCCAAAATTAAATACCTGATATAAATTTATTTTGTAATTATTATTTAATTTCTACAACGTTGAAAACTCACAAACCTGTCCTCCACAAGTAGGTTTTGCAGTTCGTTCTGATGGCAAAATTTTATATTTTAAATATCAGTATGAAACTAGAAAATTATATTATATATACATATATAACACATGTTTTCATTATTTGAAATATTTAACTATATATATATAGTAATAAAAACCAAAATATAACTAGTCAAAATTAGAGATTTTGAGATGGAAAGGACAACCAATACCGGATCGAAGTTAACAGTAGAAAAGATTGAAAACATAGAACAACAGCTATCTTCTATTAAAAAAAGAGTAGATTTTTTTTATGAATTATTAATTCAAAAAAAGTAAAACATTAACATTCTTTATTAGTTTGATGTTTATTTTTATTGATTCTTAAACTTGCAGATTATTTTGATTTCTTTTAATGCTGCTCCAACATCCAATTTGCTTAATTTTTCTTGTTCCGCTTGTTCTGAAAGTATGTACACTTTTATATTTATACAATTTTGCTGATCATTAATATGCCTATTATGGGCAACTGATAATAAAGGGAACTAAATTACAGAAAATATTAAAATTTTAGAAACAAAAACTATCCTTTTCTTAAGAGAGAAGATATTTTTTATGAATCATTAATTGAAAAAAAAATCTTAAAAGATTAACACTCTTCATTAGTTTTTATGTTTATTTTAATTGTTTCCCAAATTTAAATATTATTATGTGATATTTTTGTGTTTGCTTGTGTGTGCTATTTCAACATTCAATTTGCTTGATTTTTCTTCTTGAACTTGAGATGAAAATACATAGAGTTTTTTAGTTATACAAGTTTTCCAATTCATTATTATACGTATGTATATAATCCGACATTATTACGTTGATGCAGAAAAGAACATGAACTTAACATGTTCTTCCACGACTAAGCAAGTATGTCTTTTGACGCGTGAAGGGAAGAAAAAGTTAAGTGCAAAAGATTATTAAATTTCTCTATAATTAAAAGAGCTACAGTCATGTTAATTAACATAAAAAAATTTGAATGCTTTTGCGTTGCTAAAGTGCCGGAACAGCAAAAATTGAATGAAAAAAACCCAAAAAATGTAACCTCTTAACTTTAAAGCTCGTTTTCTCAAATTCGCCTAATTGTCACTTAGCATGTTCATCCACTCAGCTCTTCAATTATAGGTGGATTCTGTATAAAGATACTTATCTATTGCAATGGTTCTCATGACTAGACTTCGGGAAAATTTCTGCGCAGATTCTGCGATATGATGTGTGTGATATTTTCATTCCCCATGACTCCCTTACTATTGAAGATAGAAAGATAATTCAAATTAAACGAATTATCATCTCATCAGAAGGAATTACTTTTTTCTTGAAAGCATCTCGCTCTCTTCGAATTAAGGGGTTGAAAAGTGATTTTTAGCATTTAAAATAGATTGCTTTTTAACCTAAGCACATGACACATCGTAGGAAAGCTCTCATCAGATGCATTCTCTTCCACCCTCTTTCATCCGAATAGCTTTAACCATTTTGAAATTAGAGGTGAAAGTGGCGGAAGAGGGAAGAAGTAATAGAAGCTCTATAAAGAAAGATACTTCATCACTGGTGGAGATTATCTTATATAAAAAAGACACTGTATAGTTTCTACCGGAAATTAAAACATTTTGATTAAAACCGACGCATGTTAGCCCTGAAACTTATACATTCCATAATTCCTACTAAAGGTTAAAGCATAGATTTTCTTTAATATCTAAATCTTAGACAAAAGTTTGAGGTGTGAATTAATTCACCATTTCTTATTATTCCTTTAATTCTACCGTGGGATTTCAAAGGTTCACACAAAATTTATGTATAAATGTTGAATTAATTGCATTTAAACAATTTTAATAAATGTAAAATGAATATTTTAATTGCACGCAAATAGATGAGAAGACCCATTCGACTGAAAGCTCATTAACTTCATTACACACTAGCTGCCTTCGGCAACAAGCTGGTTCGCCCTTTTAAATTAATTTTTATTTTTGTATTTTATATTAATTATAGCATTTCTCGTCGCGGTTTCACCTGCGGTAACTTAGCAAAGATAAATTTAAAAAAAATGCAGGGACTGCTCTAGAGGTACTTAGCCTGTGGCGCGGCACAGGGCTCCGAGGGTGTAGGGGCTCCATTCCTAATCATAAATTCGAAAATTCGCGTGAGTTATATATTTGCCGCCTGGAACAAAAAAGAAAGGAAAGCCAATGTATTAATAATCTAATAAGTCAATGGTTAATAACTATAGTTACATATGTTAGCATATGTACCATTATAAGGGGTTGCCCCACAATAATTTCGCACAGGGCACCTGGTAGCGTGACCCTGTGTGAACTATGACCTTGAATCAACAATACCTCTTATTCAACAAACATTTCCCCAATCTAACAGCATGAAAAGAATCGTGACTTTTGTAGCTCATCGCCGTTGCATGCTGTTTCGGATCTGGAAATTGTGTTTGGAAACATTTTAAAAAATTAATTAAAATAAAAAAGAATTTCTCAAGGAAATGAAATTGATCTCATTGAAAAGCTAATTTTTTAAACCTTAAGATGATGTTAAAAAGAATTCTATGCGACAATATACTCCGAAGTTATTGCGGTAAAACGTTAAAATTTAAGGTAATTTTTTATCAATTAAAATTCTAATTAAGATTCGAAAAGCCCTTTCTTAGTGAGTACCTACTACTCAAAATGCAACCACCTGCCAAATTTGAAGTTTCTAGGTCTCTTGATTTGGGAGATTTCGTGATGAGTGAGTGAGGGAATTTTTAATTAATTAAAATTATAATTGAAATTTCGAAAAGTCTTTTCTTAGTAAGCACCTACTATACACATTGTCACCACCTGCCAAATTTCAAGCTTCTAGGCCTCGTAGTATTGCAGATTTTGTGATAAGTGAGTGAGTGAATCAGTCATGGTATTTGCCTTTTATATGTATATATAGATAAAGTAATCCCTTGAAAGTTATCATCATTATCTCCCATTTTTGAACAATTGGGCCATATTGAATGCCATTAAATGATTTTAATGAAATGCACTTGAAATGACTTAATTTCCTAATGGTACATGAAAGGAAATTTAATTCTCCATTAACCTAATTCCAATAACATGTCGTTTTGTTTTGCATGACTGATATTTTGAAAGGGATTTATTAAATAAGAGAAATGATGTCTAAAAGTTAAATCGTGACGAAAATGTAGCAGCTTTTGTAGAATAATTATAAACATGGAGAAATTTCCAAACTGTTTAAAATTTTCTACTTGTTAGCACTGAAAATATTTTGTAATGATTTGCTTCTGGTTGGACTGATCTTCTTTCCGAATATTAAGATCAAGTTTCTTAATTTAGCAGCCGAATCAGTGTTAATGGTGAATAGATTAAAGCAAGGTAACTTAAGATTTTCAATTACGACACTACTCTGGTTGTATATATATTTCATGAATTCATTTGGAAGTCAAAATATTTTTCTCTATCTATATTTAAATAACGAATCTAAATATGAAAATAATGGTCACAAAAGATAATTCTGAGAACAGCACAGGTCTGCAGTGAAAAAATTGTGATTTAATAATTAGTGATTTTTTCATAGTTATTGGGATGCTAACTACTGGAAGAACATTTAACAAATTCCAACACGTAAACATTTAATAAAAATCACAGAATAAATACAGTGGCGTAGCGAGGGTAACTGCCACAGGGACATGGAATGATTTTTTCGCCTCCTCCCTAATCGTCATCATTGGTTTCGAAAGGATAAATGGCTTCCGAGGTATGGCATTTTTTCGCCCCTTCGTGATATTTCACTTTAAAAAATGGTGTAACTGCACTAATGATTTGTCCCATGACGCCCCTAAGGCTCCCATGGCCTCAATACCCCCTTGCTTCCCGGTCACTACGTCACTGATTAAATGTGCACGAATTTTATATATTTAATAGCAACCTAATATTATTTATTAACTCACTAAACTTAATTATAGATTTTAAATAATAAAAAACAAATTAAGACCGAATCAATGGCCTGTTGATGCATATCTGTCATATCCTCCATGCTCCATCATTCTCCTTCCAGTCATTTTTCCTGCTCTCCCATTAATGTTATTCTTACATCAGTTTAGTACACTGGTTTATGATTCTGAGCTTTGACTGACTATTAGAGTTTCTTCCTTTTAATTTGTATTGCGGTTAAGAGAAATTGCTTCCAAAGGATGTGTTAATTCACCAGATTGTTTCTACATTATCTGTGTTAGCTATACAGTAAAAAAACCCAAAGAAAGAATTCGGAAAGAAACATTCATTTGTAGGAGAATGTACTTTGCTTATTTTGGCATGAAAAAAAACTTAGTTTGTGCCTTATATGAAGAAAAATTATGGCAATAGTTTCAAGGTATAAAACAAACTTTTCGGTTTCGTATACCAATGACTTGGAGAGATTCTAAAAGGAAAATGATGATTGAGGCTTTTTTTGCCCACAACGTGAAAGGTTTCAATTTAAAGAACAAAAAAGAAGATATTTTGTCCTTTCCTAGCATCCTCCAGACACTCTGTCCTTCATGGAATCGGTATACTAATCCGTTACGTTTAGATATTTTGGAAAATACTGCTTCCTATAAAATTGGCCTTATGAAACAATTTTTTAAAACATTACCAAAAGAAGGAGACTGTTTCAAATTCCTTTATGAATGGTTTCTTGGTTTTTCCGAATCAAAGTTGATGGAAGGTGTATTTGTAGAACCTCACATCAAAAACCTGATGAAGAATGAAAATTTTGAGTTCAAAATGAAAACAAACGAGTGAAAAGCCTAGAAATCCTAGAAATTAGTAGTATCTAACTTTCTTGGAAACTCGTGAAACTCATACTAGAAATCTATTGTACAAGAAATGTTTGCAAATTTCAAGAAATTAGGATGTAATATGAGTTCAACAGTTCGTTTTCAGCATTCAAACATTGATTTTTTCCCTGGAGGTTTAGATGGAGTCAGGAAAATTTTCACCAAGGCATTAAGGAAATGGAAAGACGATATTAATATGTAGGGGGAATTTCAACATTATATGCAGCTATTGCTGGACATAGAAAAGAGACAATCCCCATCAAATTCACCAGAAGAAAAGCAGGAAAAGTAGTTTTGAGAAAAAGATATCGTTAACTTTTTTAAGATTTGTCTCTTTTTTATAAACTCATTTATCATTTCAATCATAACAGATATAGGATTTAAATGTAAAATTTGTATTTATGATATGATAAAATAAAAATCACACAATATTTTAATTTTTTTCTCACAAAATATGAAATTATTTTGTGAAAGAACCTTACGTGATAGAAAAAAATGGATTTCATTTTTGAAATCAGCATTGTAAATAATTTAAAAATCAGTTATCAAAACTAAAAAAACAGAGAGTATTTTTGCAGCTATGTGTAATTTAATTATTTTCATTTACAAATATAATTTAATGTAATTAAGATTTCTTTTTAAGGTTATTTTACTCTGTTTATATAAAGGAACTTAACTTAGGCATTGCCATTTTATGTATGCATCATCTCCAATGTAATGTGTGTGATACTACTTGGAGTAGGTACTAACAGCATATTTTTCTTAAAAGAAAATAATATTTTAAAGCAAAATTTCATAAGAGTTCATTTATTCAGTCCCAAAATAATAAAAGAAAACTATGACTCTTTTGAACACATAAAATAATTTATGAAAGTGATATTTATGTAAGTGTGAATTCTTCAAAAATAATCTTATTTTGTTAAATAAAAAGGTTTGCCTGATAAATCATATATGATAATTTAGTTTTTTCGTACTAGGAGCCCTGTCCTCTACTTGGAAACGCCCGCTAAAACTCAGGAGAATTGAGTAGCAATCCACTCAGGTTTGCTATGGAAAATTTGCTGGCTTCTCTCGCTACATTGCGGACGCTGTGTAGCACATTTATTGTAAATACTATTATGGTTGAGCTTAAAATATTTACTTCTGAGGCTTAATCTTAAGGATAGAGTTATTTACAGTTACGATCCCAACGGATAAAACGCTATTTGCAGTTACTCCACCCGCAGATGAAACATTGATTACAGGTACAGTATTAACGGATAACACGTCATTTACCAGCATTTTCTATTCTGTTAATTTGTACACTCGTGTGTTCTCGATGGCAGTACACGATTTTAATAATTTCAGAACTTTACTATCCGTTAATCGATTAATATATTTTATACCAGTGGCGCCTTCTGTTTGTAAATTTGAGGAAAAATTGTTAAAAAAATTAAATTTATTATGATGAATTCTAAATTAAAGGCTATAACGTAGAAAAAAATTAAAATAAAAAATTCTATATTAATAAAAGTATGTTTTTATTTTTTTTGAATATTGAATACCTGTAAGTCTGATTGATGAAATTTAAATTAGAAATTATTTTAAATTTATTTGATAATAAATTGTGTTTGGAAAAGGAAAAAAAAATAAATATTGACCAATTACCCTCAATAATTCACTGGCATTTCTCCTGCCTTTCTTTTATCGATCTAGCAAATACATACATACAAGTATTACGATAATCAAAAAAATTTAACCTGTAGATTTTGTGATTTTTATCATTGCAGACTTTCTTCAGTCCAAAAGAAACATTTTTGAAATTTGGGCTGTCTGTTTGTATGTGATCAAGATAATGTTAAAAAATACAACGAACAAAAATATTGATATTTGATCTTAACCAGATTGTATATCTGTACCAAATTTTAGATAAAATTTGTCAAGGGAAAAAGGTTCTTTTATGAACAAACTCTCATTACTCTATCCTTAACGATAAATCTATGCAAAAACGACCTATATTTTCAAATACACTCCAACATGCTCTTTTACACTCGCATCTCAGGAAAATATATACATTTATTACTGTATCGATAGTATGTAAGAAAAGATAAAGATTAAATTTATTGAGCTGATAAGAACTCGCTTCACAAACAAATATCCCCGCAAAGTAATAAACATTCTCCCCCATAAACTTCATTCATAATCGGTTGATTGGCAAAACACAAAATACATTTTGATACATAACATAAATAACAAGGATGCATAAATTACTTGTAAGCATTCTTCATCCGTTAAAAGTATATCAGGGAAATAGTTCCAGGTTATGAAACAGAACAATTTCTCTTTATTCATATCATATATTTCTTGAACGTTTTTGTCTAATAATTAATATTTTTATAAACTTACAATAGGTTTTAAAGCCCCTAAAAACGTTTGCTCTGTTAATAAAAAGTACAAAATATTTGATTTGGGCTTTTATACTGCAAATAAGAAATTTGAGGAAAAGGTGGAAATAGAGCAAATTTTTTAAACATATCGTATTTGCGGCAGCTCAAGACATGTTCTGATTGCCATCAAACTTTTCTACACTATCACAATTTTAAGAAAAACAAAAAGTTTTTTCTTCCCACCCCCTAATGTATAGCGTTGAAAGACTATAATAGAAAATATTACTCGAAAGAACTTTGGTAGCAAAGATTACTCGGGCAATGTGAAATTTTTGGGAATTTTTTGCAGAGAAACTGTGTTGTGTTTTTGTTGATTTTGCTTGCAACAACTGAGATTCAAGTGACAATAATTTATTTTGACGGCCTTCGAATTGTCAGATATCCTTTACCGATTGAATTATTTATCCCCAGCTGTACAGATGTTTTAGGATAAGAGTAGTGGAGTCCAGGCTGCAGTCAATCCCAGTCCAGTCTATGACTATAAAGAATTCGGTTTAAAATGTGCAAGAGGCGTTGAAAAATTTGTGGAAGTCCCCTCGCACGTAAGTGATAAGTTTCATTGACGCTATTATATACAGTAATAAATCCCGTAGTTTGTGCTCCACAAGTTAATGTTTTTCCACAAAGTGACATATGAATCGAAATATGCTAGATCTCAATAACAAATATTTTAATAAAAATATTCTACCTCTTGCATTACCGATAATTTGGAATATCGGACACTATGCAAACAATTTTAACGTGAAATATATGCAAATATTCTTTTTCGGAAAATTAAAAATTTCAATATCTTAAAATATTAAGGATATATTTAATACAACGGAATATCTTTAATTTCCTGGTCAGTTTGTGAATGATAGTTTTGAAAGTAGAGGTATTCAAGGGCGCTACAGTGAAGTGTTTCCTCTATTATAAAATTTAAAAAGTCTATGCGTTTGGCTGTGCTTAAAATATGTGTAATTTAATTTGTGAATTAAAAGTTGATGATATCAGTTTTATCTTTTCGTTTTTCTATTTACCGTCATGCAATTTCATATTAAAATATATAAATAGATATACGCAATAAAAGTATTATTCATAAAATTCCGTTTCAATTATTAATACGTTTCCCGAAAATTGTAATTTTTTTTCATTGCACTCAAGGTTGTTTATAGCAATTATAACACAAAAATAGGTCTTGAGATATTAACACACGTGAATTACATATACATTTTATTTTCTTTGTGATTGTAACCTAGGAAAAAATTTACAAAATTTTATTTAGAAAAACACCAGTTCAAAGTACTCGTATTAAAATTAATTTCTGAAAATTTATACACATTAACATAAAAAAGTTTTAAGACATACTTCAACATATTCTATGGTAGAAAAATTACAATGTATCGAAACAGTAAGTTAAAGGTACTGTATTTATCAAAGTGGTGAAAATGTGTGTGACAAAATAGCCATTTTATTAGCCATTAAATTACCCATTTTATGAGAAGATTGACTGTCATAACTTTTTTTGCTTTCCTGTCACCATAACGTAATATTAAGTTTCACATATACTTAAGCCGTATAATTTTAAAATAGAAATTATGAGTTTATTCAAAGCGGTATATATTGTAAAATGAAATATTTTTCTAAATCTTGTAATATTGCTGACACTAAGAATTCAACAATTGCAGTTTAAAATACTTGATATTGTAATGAAACCTAACGTAATTCCTTTTCAATAGCCACCAGAAGAGCGTATTTCAATGAAGCTCTTTTTGAAAGTATTTAGACAAACGAACAGAAATTGTTAGAAGACATGCTATTACTCGTCTTCAGACAGAGAAACGATCGCATAGTAGCATAAGCAAATTTAACACACTAGATTTTTATTATGACACTCCACACATAAAAATCTTTATTTATAAATTATGTTTTGGAGCATTTATATATATATATATATATATATATATATATATATATACAGTTACAACTGTGAATTACTTTTAAAGCAATTATGCATAATAACTGATTGCAAACAAAGCACAATTTTAAATGTTGTGAAAAGTGGAACTACATTTTTATAGCTTGGATGACGATCAAAAAAGCCAGACACTTGAAGTGTATAACAAATTCTTGCTAAAGGCAGCGGGGCAATTATCCCCATTCTTGATTATCTGTACCATGTGCAACTCCTGTTGCTATAGAAGCAAAAGCCTCCACGGGACTCAAAGACAAAATAGAGACAAAATAGAAAAGTAAATGCTATGAGCAGTTGTTGTTCATATGAAAGGAAAAGAAATGGCTCACAAATGAAGAAAAGAATGCCCCAAATGCACAAACAGGAATAGAGTGTTTCAAACAGCATTCCTAAGAAATGAAATACCTAAGTTCTGAATCCAATTTCATTTTTGCGTAAATAAGTTCAGATAAGACTTTTGATTTACTTTTTTTTCGATAAAATAATATATGAGTGGTGCATTACTTTCAAACTTATGAATAAATCACAACATCTATAACATTTATATTCAAAAATGTATTTTTTCAGTACATATACAATTTTGCGATTTTTTTTTAATATTTGGAGGTAATTCTCCTTTTTCACTTCCAAATTATTTTTTCCAAAATTCTTGGTGCCCTATTTTCGTTGAATGATAGTAGCGGAAAGAAATTCAAAATAGTGTCTTTATAGTATATCGTTTGAAGACGAAAATATTCCGCCTATATTCCATGTATTCAAATTGTTAACAAAAGCAAATTATTTGAACTTTTGCAAGTGGACCAAATTTCAAAAGATGAAATACGACCAAATGAACAGCAATCAGAATCCGTTTGCTTTCTTTGATATTTTTGTCGAGTATTACAAGTACTTAGCAGATATTAAGAATAAAATATTTATCGTTGGAATCTTATTAGTTTGTCAGCTAAATAAAATATATTTTTAAACATATGATAACTTTAAAGGTAGTTTGGTTATACTTATTAAGAAGGTTTGCATATCGAGATAGAAATTATGTGACTTCTCTTCATTTTTGCTGTATTGTATTGTAGCACTTCTTTGGTACTGAATTTTGCTTATTCATCATTATTATAAAATAAAAAGCTAAAAGAAATTTATACAAAAAAATTTTCATCATGAAACTTTGAACAGTCAAATTGCATACTCTTCTAATTACAGGGGAATTTACAATATAAATAAAGTAACAACATTCATTCCAAAAAGAATTATATTTGAGTCGATACATACGCAGCGTCATTGTATAAGTGTCTGTATTTCGGTAAAATTACATGTAAAGCTGTTAAGTTTAATGCCTCGTTACATGTATAAATGAAGAAATTATAGTTTATTACCCTTATTTATTCTGGATAAAATACAGAGACCGATATTTGTAGCTAAAATAATGAGACAAACGCCAGACAATTCAAGAAAATCATTATTTATTAAAGATAACAATATTAGTTTCGTACTAGTTCTGATAATCTTAATGATCTTGACCCTGTATATTTCTGATGTAGGTAGCATCCAGACATCTCAAATAGGTAGCTCTCAGACAAATCAGAAACAAAATATTACTCGCATCGTTCTTTATTAGAATAAAACCGATATAAGAATGGTACTCAAATTTCTGTTGCAACACTCTGGTTGTCTAGAAGCGTGTTATTGCGAGATAAGTGTCTCATGTCATACTTTTCTCGGCTTATTTATATAGGTCTGCTCATGAAGGTCAAGATAGTATCACCTCGATAACAATATTCTAAGGTTTAGTTATTGTCGGAAATAACTGTAATCATTTCGATTCATTCAAACTATTGCAAAGGACGTGATTGCAAATTTGAAATTTTTCAGGCAAAGAAAATTTAATACAGCAGCAGAAGCAAATGATTGTACCATTGCGGTCTTTCTAATAGTCCAGAATATTATACAAAACACAATAATAAATTTGAAATTGATTTAATATTAACTCTTTATAGTCGGCAGATTTCGCTGATGGGAGTACCATCAGGTCGGAACACATTTAGCTTTTCGCAGTTACTTTTCCGTACGGGCTTTAAAGTATTGTCACAAAAGTCTTTCTGTGGGTGTATGGTGTGAACAGTCCAACATACAGGACAATGGAAAATGAAGGTTTATTTACAAATATGCAGGAAAACACGTACCACAGGTACAGGAAACAATAGTTCTTGCATAGATTACCAATGTAAACAGACAACAATACAAAGGTAATAACAGTTCAGCACTTTGTTATCTAACATCACAAACAGGTTGCAAATAACTAGTAACGACAATAACTGCACTTTCAATAGCGCTCAGCTCACCATTTTCCTAGCTCGCACTGCGGACGTATCTCTCAAGTCATTCCCAATGGATCAACACTACAGCTCCGCGTCTAACAGCTTACTAGCTCGCACAACGGATAGAACTCGAAAGACGTTCGCGCTCCAAGGCGATCCTAGTCGATCAACTCTACTCCTGTCATCCAAGCGCCTCTCCTTATATAGTTTCCCCCGGCAGGCCGTGATGTCACATGGAATTTTCTAGTACATTCAAGCGTATCTTCTCTCCTATTGGAAATCGAGAAGTTTTCAGCACCTTTGAGATCCCATATTTCGTCGCCAAATTTTTCGCCAAGGTCGGGGAACCAGACGTCACTTCTGCTAGTCATCGCATACTTATCCCTGTAAAACTCTCTTCCCAACCATAAGACTCACATTGCTGGGAAGCGACTTTCCATGTTTGTAACACTGCTCCCCTCTTCAAAGACTGACGTCTCGGCAGTCTCATTACATTGGACTGTGATCAGTAGCCCGGTAGGGCGTTAGCAGATTAATGTGAATGACTTTTGGCTTGGCGTTAGGCGACCACTGAACTCTGTAGATAGTATCGTTCAGTTTTCTGACGATAGTATAAGGTCCTTCCCAATTCTTCTGCAATTTCGGGCTCAGACCCCTCCGTCCGGGAAATGATGACCTGTTGCTCCGGAATCGTAGCGAGTCATCATTCGTTCACTGGCAAATTTAATTCGCTCTCTGGGAAACGCATGTACGCTTTCCAAATATGCCTCTAAATTATTCATTTATTCATTCGGCGAGGAAGGCGTATCACTCGGTCGTCCAAATAGGATATTACATGGCAATCGCAGTGTTCGACCAAAAAGCATATCTTCTGGAGTGAATCCGATCACTTCATGGTCTGAGCTCCAATAGGCCAAGAGAAAGAGTGGTAAATGTGTATCCAAGTCAGTCTGATTCTTCGATACACATAAAATAGATGATTTAAAATCGTTCTATTAAACTTCTCGACCATGCCACCGAACTCAGGATGTAACGCCGTCGTTGAGGTCTTCAGAAGTCCTAAGAGTTTGCAGAGCTCAGTAAAGAGAGCGGAATTAAAATTTGTACCTTGATCCGAATGCAATATCATAGGTACGCCATAACGCGAAATCCATGCTCGAACAAGTTCTTCAGCCACAGTCGAGGCTCCCTGATCTGAAATGGGGATTGCTTCTGGCCATTTAGTAAAATAGTCTATCAATACCAGTACATACCGATTGCCCTTTACAGGAAGGGGTCCTAAAATATCTAAAGCCATTCTTTCGAAAGGTGCGCCCACATTATATAGCTGTAAACGGCCTTTAGTTCTTGTTTTGTGTCCTGTTCGGGCTCCACAAGCGTGGCATTCTTTGCACCATTTTTCGACGTCGGCGGGAAGTCTATCCCAATAGAATCGCTCTCGGTATTTGCTCAAAGTTTTCATAACTCCAAAATGGCATCCACTTGAGCTGTCATCAGTCTCTCGCATGACTTCTTGAATTCTGCTTTTCGGGAGAATTAGTTGCCAACGACAAGATCTTCCATCGTCACTCTCCCACTTACGATATAAAACACCATCCTTAAGGTATAAGTAGTCCCAAAGAGCCCAATATTGTTCTGTTGCAGGACTCTCCGGGGAGATTTCTTGCCAACATGGTCGATCTTCCGAATTTAGTTTCTTCTCCAGAATTGGCCTAATAGCAGGATCTTTCAGCTGCGCCTTTTGCACCTCACTTGAAGACCAGGGATCCTCAGTTGTTAAAACGTTCACGGAAATGTATGTTTCCATTCCGAACTTTTTATCTGCATTCGCGCAATGTTTGTAACTCTCTTTACAGGGTCTTCGAGAGAGCGCATCTGCATTTCCGTGAGAGGTTCCCTTGCGATGCTGTATTTCGAAGTCATATTCTTACAGTCTTTAGATCCAGCGAGCTATCTGGCCTTCAGGTTCCCTAAAATTCAAAAGCCATCTAAGGGAAGCATGATCAGTCGAGAATTTCCATCCGTAGAGGTAGTGATGGAGATGCTCTATAGATTTAACAATGGCTAGTAATTCTTTACGCGTGACACAATAATTTCTTTCTGGCTTACCCAGCTCTTGCTGAAGTACGCGATGACACACTCTTCGTTTCCAATCTTTTGGGAGAGCACGGCTCATATTCCTTCATTACTAGCATCCGTATCCAAGATAAATTCCTTGTCAGTCCGGGGATAGGTCAAGATAGGGGAAGTTATAAAAGCCTGTTTAGACTATTGAAAGAATTATCGCATTCTTCGGTGCAATTAAAGTTTGATCTAGCTTCAGTTAGTTTATGTAGGGGTCTTGCTATTGCAGAAAAATTCCTTACGAAACGACGGTAATAGGTGCAATGTCCAAGGAAACTTCGGAGATCGTGTACTGTCTCTGGACGATACCAATCAACTACTGCCTTAGTCTTTTCTGGGTCAGTTTTAACTCCGTCTGCTGAAATTATGTGTCCAAGATAAGAAACCTCCTTTTGGAAGAACCTGCATTTCTTTGGACTTCGCTTGAGGTTATCTTTTTGTAGTCTCTGGAATACTTTACGAATATTATTCAGATGTTCTTTAAATGTTCGTCCTACTATTATGATGTTGTCAATACTGTTTCCATTAATCGTTCGAATGTGGTAGGGGCGTTGGAAAGTACGAAAGGCATTATCTTAAATTGCCAGAGTCATTGTCCGGTGGTGAAGGCTGTCTTTTCTTTATCTTCAGGTTGGATCTTGACTTGCCAGTATCCACTTTTCAATTAAACCCAAAGAAAAGAACCATTGACGAGAACCATTGGCTTCCGTTCAAAGCATCCAGGGTGTCGTCTATCCGTGGTAGAGGATAACTGCCCTTTGCCGTAATCTCATTCAGCTTCCTGTAGTCAACACAAAAGCTTGGCGACCCATCTTTCTTCTTAACAAGCACAATAGGCGAAGCCCAAGGTCCTGACGATTCTTGTATTATTCCGTTATCCCCCATCTCTTTAACTAGGCGCTCTACTTCCTCTTTCTTTGCAAGAGGCAAACGTCTTGGATATTGCTTGATTGGTGGATGATTACCTGTATTAATTCTATGTTGAGTCATATTGCAGCGGCCGACATCAGAGTCACTAGCAGAAAACAAGTTCTGAAATTCTTGAAGCAAGTCCCTCACTGCTGTAAGCTGTTCTTCATTAAGCCTTTCAATATTCTCCAAGATTGACGGGAGACGTAGTGATTCGGAAAATTCTTGACGACGAGTAACGATATCCACCACTGGCTCACACGTCGCAATAACAGCTTCCTTTGTAGACGGTCTTGGGTTTATTGTCCAGATTCAGAACTCGGACGGGGATGACTTCTTTTTTTAAATCAACGAGTGTGACCGCCACAAGGACACATTTCTGGGAAACTTGGCTAGGAAAGTCCGTTACGGCGCATCTGAATTTTCCAGAAACTTCTGGGACTCCCTGGATAAGACATTCCGATCTTGCTGGTATAATACTTTTCTCTTTGGCCAATACAGAGTATAACTTTGAATGCTCTGCATTGGCTGAAAACAAAGGAATTTCCTGTCCTCTTGTCCGTATCTCGTTCTTCTCCAGGTCTACCGTGAAGTTAAATTTTTGTAGAAAATCCTGGCCGAGAATACAGGGATCGGTGATGTCAGCTACGTAGATTCTGTGTTGGAATTTTGTGGATCCACATTCAATTTCTGCATCCAGTTTCCCGTGTATCTCCGCCTTTTCACCAGTAGCGGCCTTTAAAGAAATGTTAGGAGCTTGTTAAATTATCCTTCAAATTCTGAGCCAAGTCTGTTCTTACGAGAGTGACATTGGCACCGGTATCCACCAACATCAAACAAGGGATACTGCAAATAGATCCTTCAATGTGGAGTCCATTTCTTCCTCCGCAAAGTGCGGAAACTTTCAGTCCTTCTTCATGGGCTTTATTGAGAAAAGGTAGCCTTTGCCCCGTAAGACGGTCATACATTAGTTTTCCTTGTTGGGCGAAATCGTCTGGCCCTCCCTCTGTACGTGTCCCCTTTTTGTTACACTTCCAGCAAGTCACGTTCGGATTTAGTCGAGGAGTGTTCTTCTTCCCAACAACATGACTGTTTAATAATTTTTCTAAAGTTTTCAGCAAACAGTCGAATTTTTCATCTTTTTCTTTCCCAGTACCATCCTCTATCTCTATAGACCTTATATTTCGGGAAGATTTGGAAACAGTTTTCGCAGCCTCATACTTCATGCTATATGCCAAAGCTGATTTCAAGTCTTTGGTATCCATCAACCTTGTTGCATGCTGAGTATCTTCATCTCTGATAGCGTCGACGAAGTACTGGGCTGATAGGCTGTCTCGGACATCCTGAGGGCACTCGGAGTAGGCCAGGCTAATTAGTCGCTTCACATTGGCGGCTAATGCCTGAAGGCTTTCTCCTGGCTTCTGCCGTCTAGTCTTCAATTCAGTCCTGTAAAACTAGGTAAGGTGACTAGGTAAGGTGACTCCAAATAGGGCTTCTAGAGCGTTCTCGGTGGTCGCAAGTTCCGTCAACTTATCAGAAGGTGTTCCCCTGAGGAACCTCCGCCGCTGATTCTCGGAGAGAGGCCAAAAGTTGACTGACCTCCACACGGTTATTCCATCCGTTCGCAGAGCTCACAACGTCAAACTGAGTTCTGAAAACAGGCCAAGAAGTTTGTCCGTCGAATGTCAGGGATATGTCCGTTGGTCTGGAATACGTGATCTCTGGATTTACCGGAAAATTGATTGATCTGTCCTCGAGTTCACTGATCCTCTTCTCTAGGTCGCCGATCTTCACTTGAACTTTTACTTCTACTTCCTCTATCTTTCCTTGTACTTTGTCTTCCACTTCTTCGATTTTCCTTTCAACCTCGCCCTTTACCTCTCCAATCCTCCTTTTTATGCTTTGGACATCTTCATTTCTCGCTATGCAACTGTTGACATGATCCGACTTTACTTTCGACGTGTGCTTGGATCTGATTCTTCATTCTTCTTGTACTTTCCTCATTTCTTCTTGTCCTTTTTTCATTTCCTCTTGTCTTTTCTCCATTCTATCCTTCATTTCTTCTTGTCCTTTCTCCATAGATTTCTTCATCTCGGCTAGCAGAGCAAGTAGATCCGCGTTCTCAGCCATCTTCGTCTGAGATCTCGTATTCGCCATACACAACTATCCCGTTTCTGACACCAGTGTTAAAAAAGTCTTTCTGTGGGTGTATGGTGTGAACAGTCCAACACGCAGGATAATGGAAAATGAAGGTTTATTTACAAATATGCAGGAAAACACGTACCACAGGTACAGGAAACAATAGTTCTTGCACAGATTACCAATGTAAACAGACAACAAATCACAGGTAATAACAGTTCAGCACTTTGTTATCTAACAACACAAACAAGTTGCAAATAACTAGTAACGACAATAACTGCACTTTCAATAGCGCTCAGCTCACCAGCTTCCTAGCTCGCACTGCGGACGAAGCTCTCAAGTCGTTCCCAATGGATCAACACTGCATCTCGGCGTCTAACAGCTTACTAGTTCGCACAGCGGATAGAACTCAAAAGACGTTCGCGCTCCAAGGCGATCCTAGTCTATCAACACTACTCCCGTCCTTCAAGCGCTCTCCTTATATAGTTTCCCCCGGCAGGCTGTGACGTCACATGGAATTATCTAGTACTTTCAAGCGTATCTTCTCTCCTAATGGAATATGGAGAAGATTACAGCACTTTGAAATCCCATATTTCGTTGCCAAAGTCTCCAAATTTGTCGCCAATGTCAGGGAACCAGACGTGGCTGCAGCTAGTCATCCCATACTTATCCCTGTAAAACTCTCTTCCCAACCATAAGACTCACATTGCTGGGAAGCGACTTTCCATGTTTGTAACAGTATATATATATATGAATATTAAAACACACAGAACGTGTTGAAACTGATTTGTTGCGTTTAATAGTAGGGGCAGTTGGGGTAGATTAATGATCGGAAGCATTGATACAGTTCTTAAATTTTGATGATTGGAATTGTTCAATATGTTCCTACTTCCTCATATATTTGTCACTGTAACCCTTTGCACACGGTATGTTTTTTGGCCAAGTTAAGTCAAAAATTAATTTACAAATGAATCAAACCGCTAATCTTCTAGTCTAAGTAAATTTTGCCCTAAGTAGGTATTATGTAATTTCTTTCACTAATTACGTTTTCATTCCCATGGAATCTATTCCAAAAGTAGGGAAAAACGTTTATTTTTCTGAAATATATTAATTTTCAGGTTTTCTAGCATAGATTATGGGTGGCCACCTCTTTTAAGTAAAAAGTTCTCTTGATAAAGATGACTCCGCTCCACATTGATACGCATATTCTGTGTGTATCAATGCGCCTTAACAACAACTACTTTGTAAAATCTTCTTCAGAAATGTAAAAAACTAAAAAATTAAGTATCTAAAAGAAACACATAATTAAGTATTCCTTTTAGACAATGAACACGGTTTGAATTTCATGGCAAAAATGAAGCGTATTTTTCTAAATTAGGTTTAAAATATTTTTTACGACTTGATTAAATTAATTCTTATTTAATTAAAATTAAATAAGAATTAATTTTTAATTAATTAAAATTTCCAAAAAATGGCTTCGAGGCTCACATTCCCTCCCTCCAAAATATTTTTAGACACACACATTCTCATTTATTATTTAAAGAGATAAAATATTTTCTGAGACATAGTTGTTTAATTTTTCCAGTCTCATCAAAAATGTTAATTTTGATTAAAATAAAAATTTGTTACTTTGTTAAACTTTTAAACTTTGATTTGAAATATAAAGTGTATTGATAAAATGCCTTTTGTTTTGATTCCAAACCTATTAACCATCGATATTTCCATGTGGGTTGTGATGTTTTTCCTTCCCGCGTGGACAGTTTCCCACGATAAAAGAGTCGAGTACCTTTCACTTCAACCGCTAAGCGTAAGCTAACTACACCTGGTGGTCATTATAGGACAGTCGCAAAGGTAATAGCTGCAAGCGGATAGCGGCCACAATACACAGGAATAAATATCTGTCAGAGAGTGCATTTGGGTCGGCTATCAGGAGATTAGCGGTGTTCTTTCATGTCACACCCGCATAGCTCCTGTGGTTAGGAAACTCAGGAACCATCCCACGGTCGGAATTGACCACTGGGAAGAACGAAGTTTAGTCGTTGGTCGCCCGGGAGTCCGGTTGTCCAGTTAAGTTAAAGGAAGGCGGGACTCCACCCCTTGAGGTTGGAAAAAAAGGTGCTGAAGTTGGAAGGAGGAGAGCGGTGAAAAACTGAACTAGTGAGGCTCGAAACGGCGTTTCAGACTCCGGCGGTGCAAAAGAGCTGTGTGACCAGCTCTGAATTAAAGTCCTGAATTGATTCGGACTTATGCAACGTTCGCTGAAAATCAGCAATTATTTCCGAAATCTCGGATCATCGAATTTCGAGCACTCCTTGTAGTCGTGTGCTTAGCCTATCACCAGGGATAGGGAAATTAGTCTGGATCTCCATGTCTTGTGGAACTCTGACTCCATCAAACTTTTAACTCAAACGAAAGAATTTTGTTTATAATCCATTAATCCAGATCTCTTATGTCTATTTAAATTATAACTGTGTGTGAAATAAAGTACTTAGGTCAACCTAAGCATTGCATTTATTTGGTCGCCCATAGGCCAAGGCACCACAGTATCAATATACCCGTTGTATGGGGCAGATTGATACAGATCCATTTTTATGAAAAAGTGTAGTAAATATTTTATTATTTCATTAATGACCAAAACTCGACTGAAATACTATATTATATTTACAAATGCATAAATATAGTGTATTATTTCTAATTATTTCCGTAAGATAATATTTTTAGCCTTCCAACAAAAAGTGTATCAATGACCTCGTGTTCCCTCTACTTATAACACATAAAATAATAAATTTTTAATTTCTGTAATTTTCCAAAGTGTGATACTTTGCAAAAAAGCCCTCTTAGCGTTTCCGAAGAGATCGATAATCTTTGATATCTGTAAGTCGATCTAAACATTTCAATGTGGTATCGGGAGGAAAGTCTCCTTTCATTATCTCTAGCCTCGGTAGTCGTGTATACAATTATGGATCACATCATGCCGCCAGGTTGGCGGCACCGATTTTCACGATTGCGAATGCCGTCACTGTGGCAGCATCGTCCGCAACGGGTTAAATACCACTGCTTAATATTCGATATAATAAAGCAACATATTTAATAAGAAAGTTGGATACTATAATGAGGTTCCTTAAACATTAAGGCGTGTAAAAATGCAAATTCCATCATTACCCAAGTTGCCAATGCACACATTTCTTAAAGCACAGTCAGTTTGGGTAATCTATCGTTTAATCATTTGCCTAAAAATGATATATTGGAGTTATTATGAAAATTATTTTGATATTGGAAGCCTTTCTGAGCCATAATTCATGAAATATATCATATAACGTTAAGCCATAAATAGAACATATATTATGCAATTAATTTTCATATTGTAATAGTTTGAGTTCTTCTGAAACATATTTATGATGTTCAGTTAATAATTTTGCAATATCCTAACACTGTGGCAAGAAACATTTTATTCTCTTCACTTTGTAACTGAAAATTTAAAAAAATATCTCTTCAAATATTGATCTCAGTTACCACAACTTAACATTTCTTCATTTGAACATTATTAGGATAAATACTGAGGAACATAAAAATGTTTTGCCTTCTTTAACAAACGTTTCAAAATTTCATGGATTAAAAACTTTTATCATGAAAACGTCTGAGAATGTTTCCAGTAGTGATCCCACTAAACTTGGAGGCGCAGCAAAATAATTTCGCATTTGATTTCATTACATTTTATTCATTATGAATCATGTGATATGTAGCGTGTTGACCACATCGGGCTTCTTTCCCAGCGAGTAGGCGTACTGGAAAAATGGAGATGCATTAAGTGGGGTGACGAGTACCAATCCAGCTGAGCAAAGAATCGGTATTGCGGAAACGAAAAATGAACGAGGACATTTACACATATGCCTAGAAATTTTCAGGACTTCATTGATACATCGTCGTTTCACGAATTTCATTTCTGTTCCCCTAAACATTTCGAACCACAGAAGATAGAAAAATATGAATTATGGACACAAATGTATCAACGCATCCCACGCAAAAAGGTAAAATGCTTCAAAATCAACTACAAAGATTTTAATAAAATACAATATATTCCACGGAATCAAATATTACTAATCGAATGCGAAGGTAGTGGGAGGGAAGCAAAACTGGGATATAGGGTGTGATGAGCGAGTAGGCAGATGCGTCTACTGCTAGAGCTAATAAGTTGGTAGATATGGACATGAATAGCAAACATTTAAACGCCAATGGAGCATGAATATGAAACGGAGATGCTCGCCCCGAGACGATATTGAAAATCAAACCCACATAGGCAGTGAGCTACAATGAATTGTGTATGTGTCACATGTTTCTATATTTTTGCTACGCAAAGAAAACTATCACATGCTATGGAAGCTTGTGAGGCAATATGGGTATAAGTGCAATATCTCTGCTGTGTGTTCTATTGTTAATGTTTTCTTTTACACGAGATAAGGTATCAAGAGTTAGTTATATATATTAACGTCCCGTTTTGAAGCAACACGAAGACAAGTTTGGGACGGACATCGAAATTTTGAAACGTGGTCAGATGACGAGGATAACACCTGAGCTGGCACCCCTCTCCAAACTTCCACGCCACACCAACGAGAGGACGTTCAGCCACTACGTATGAATTAGCGTACCACATACATGGCGGATCTTCAGTGGAATCGTGTTTCGAACCTATAACCCTCCGGCCCCAAAACCGAGACCACCGCTGCCTCAAGGTATCAAGAGAGACTATGGCGATGTAGTAGGTCAAGCCTGCCCCCGGTAAGATTATGGTTGGAATCAAATTCTGAAGAAAATTCTACAAGTTATGTAAGGTGAGCATGAGCCAATGTTACTCATATCCGTTACAGCCAAAACAATTGCCGAAACTTGATTCTATGACCAAGTGGCCTATCTCGATAATAATACTCTGCATTCAGATATGCAGTCTGCGCCGCAAGAGTAACAACGGAATCATGTGAAAGATATCAATGTGTCAGTTTTTTTTATTCGACCGTGCGGAGCTTGTCCAGGCGGTTAAGCGACGACCAAGCATTTAACTGCAGTTTTAAGGGAAACATGAAGCTTTGTATTCAGCGGTTTCACATTCACATTACACATTCTATCGTAACGTCGTACAACAGTCTTTCCAACATCTGCTACATAAGTATTACATTACAGACGTTGATTGGCCAATCCACAATCAATCGGAACGAAGATTCCGTTATGCTAGGTACGAAAGACACTTCTGATGAATAGCAGTTAGAAGCGATTGTGTCTTTAAATGCGAAAAGAGTTTCGGGATCTAAGTTTATCCATGCCAAGCAACATACAACAATAAGGATTACTGCTTGGATACTGCTCCTGAATAGTAACGGACTCCGGAGAAGATAAACTAGTACATGCATGATTCCAGTGGTACCCTGTGAAGTCTGTATACACTTATGAAAGTCAGAGTATGTGCACCACCCTAAAAGAGTTTACGTCAGAAGTACGTGAGATTAATCAGCATGAAGTAGGTATTCAGCTTATGCTCAGCAAGGCCCTGAAAATCATTCGCATCCGAGTCAAAAACGGATCTGCTATATGTTCTGTTGCATAATCACAGCTGAGAACATCACCAAGTTCATGATAGAAGACCTCGAATACTCGGAACGAATTGCGGGTACGACCTTGACGTTTCTGAAGAAGATTCATACTTTGTACTGCACTGGGCTTTACATTTATATATTAATCACAAATATTAGTAATATTTCTTTGAGATGATACACCAATTTGGAAAGCCCTCCGTATTTGCAGCAATGATCTCTAAGACAATGCACTGACTCATTGCACATTCGCGAAGGCAATGTACTGATCAATCGCATAATCGCGAAGGCAATGCATTATGAATACAGCTTCAAATCTTGGATGATTAAAGCCCTCTTGGTACCAACGTTGGGAGGAAAATATTTTTTAGAATTTCTGCAGAGACAAGCTAACTTACTTATATAGCAGCGGAATACCATGTTGCGCTTGCTGCACCTACTTCAATAAACTTATGCAAATGGTGATTTACGCACTTTGGAATAAGAAGTCAAATTATATCTTCGGGTAATATAATTTAAACATCAGCAAACTGGAAACGCACACCCTATAATGAATTTATAACGATCCGGATGCCATCTCTTGGATGATATGCCACTCAAGTTGAAATCTATTAGTGGCGTAGACAAGAAAGACTTTATTCAGAGTTAACACATATTCACATCCGTAAATTAACATGAACGAAATTCAGAGTGGAATGCTTCCGATTCGATATATCGTTCTAGCAGATAGGAGACATGCGCATTTTCAGTGCCGTTGAACAAAGGTGTCACATGCAAGTGTTGAACTCTCAAAATAAACTAGTCCAAAATAAAGATTTAATCGGAAATTTTGAAATGGCCCGCTGTGTTGTAGGAAAATTGCCCCATGTCCATCCAACAGGTTCTGTTACCGTAATGATATCAGGTATGGGGGAATGGGGCGGCGTTCTGTGTTGTCGGAAAAAAACATGACACAAAATACAAAAAAAATGCGTGGTATTCCAAAAAAATGATTCAATGTTTTTATATTTAACCTTCGGTCGGCGCAATAAAAATCCTAACACAATCGGGAGCAACTCATCTGTGAGATTCAAAGCTAAATTTTTACTTAGGTTTAAGGAAAAGATTATCGAACTGAACTATTCGTTGATACAAACCTATATTTGAGTTTTAAAATAAGCTATAAGCTTTTCTGTATATCCTTGCAATCTCAACTAACAAAATATCCAGGAATTCCGGAGGGAGTTGACGTTATTTAACCGTAAGGTTATTTAGCAACGACAATTGTTATCGTTGAGAGCCCGAAATAATTCGATATTTTTGTACCAATACATTGGTAATAACAATCAATATCATTGCATTAGGGACTAGGAAAAAGGTTTACGGACTTTTGCAGAATATAAAATGAAATATCGAGAAAGAGTTGGGAAATCAAAAATACAAAAGTAATCGGGCGCAACTCATCTGACAGATTAATGTGCCCCTCACCCTACATAAAAAAAGTACTAGAGAAAAAACCACGATACCCTAAGCTGAGAGGTAGGGAGCCAGGAAGTTACTAGAGGTCCCACACCTTTCTCTCTAAAATCCGCAATTAGGCTCAAAAAATATTGATGCTTCATCTCACGAATTAGATGCGCCCGACGGAAGGTTAAAGCATGGTTGTTATTCACTGAAATATTCATGGTGATTTTTAGGTTAATTGAGTCAGGGAGTTATTTCCATATGATAAAAATGCTTGTGGATTTCATCAAATATCTTATTGCACGTGGTTTTAATCAATTTTGTAATATCACCTCCATTTTATTCTAACATTACGTTTAATGGATTCCAAACTTCTATTCGCGCAACGCATTTGAAGGGTGTCAGACGATCATAACTTCGTTTTAGAAATATCTTTTAACAAAATAACTATCATTAACATTCTTACACAGAACGAGGTGGTCCCGGGTGGTCTAAAAATTTCCTTTTAACAGAGACGAAGACCGGTCTGAGGCATTTGGCTTCTTTTGAGGGGAGGGCAGGTTATGAGATCGCTTAGGCGATAAGAGCGGTAGGGGGCCCAATTATCTTTGCCAACCATAGCCCATTTCCGTGCGCCTTAATTGAAGGTTATAGCAGGGGTGGAGTGGTGGAGTAAATGATCACCCATGTTGGGAGAGTCCAATTCATGTTGCCTCCTCCCCAAAGTCCCAGTTTTAAAGAAGCTAGAAGAGAAAAGTTGCCTCGGGTTTAAAGTGACACAGATTTATCAAGTGCAACATAAAGAAAAATTCATAAATGTCGTACAACAAGTTGTTTCATTAACGTTGATTTACTAGTAAACAAGTAAATGTCAGTCCGAAAAGATAGCTCGGAATCTTATAAAATATTAGGATGTTTCAAGTGTAATAATTACAAAACTATTTCAAGCATATTCTCGATCGTTTGTTACCGGAAAATACATTCAACCATATTTATTGAATTTTAAGTTCAAAATTTCTATCATAAAAAGAATTTTCTAAATATCATAAATAACAATGAATATAAAAATGTTCTTTATAATGTATGAAATGGATTATTTCTTTTTTAAAAATAATTACAATGAACTGCTTTGGTACAATCATTGCTCTATAATTTTTCTCAGTTAAAAGGGACAAAATGCATGTTTTTACTTTAGGAGATTAAGTATGATTTAAAAATAGTTTATTAAGTCGTTGTGCTTAATAAAATTTTTGTGCTATCGCTAATTAAGATAAAATACAGTTTTGAAAAATAAAATGAAAGCTAATTTCCGTAATAAACAAGGACATTTAACAAAAAGAATTAGTAAAACTGTATGAAATATAGCATAACAAGTTAAAAGAGATTTTAAGAGGATAAATGTGTCTACGCTTTTGATTAAACCATAGAACACTGAAATTATCAAGCAAATGAAATATGATCTGCAGAATGAAAAGAAATATAGTGAATTTATGTGCATCTAATATTGATTTTTTTATGTATTAGAAAACTAAGCTAATTTATTTAATATAATATGTCAAATTTGAAAATATTAAAAGAATGTTTTTTTAAAAAAAATACCTGAACTTATAAACGACGTTGTCAACCAAAATGTAAAAAAAACGCATCTTTCTTTTAGAAGAAAGTTTAGAAAATGAAGATGAAATGTCATTGTGAGGCAAATTGTGTAACCAGTCCATCAGCGTTATATTGTGGATTTTATTTAACAGACTATTCATTGATGGTTGAAACAATAATTTGACATTCCATAGTTGAGTAATACATAAGCAAATGTTTTTTTTATCTAAATGTGGGAAAAGAAAAAAAAACAATTCATACCCAAACGCCACAGTAAATATGAATGACTTTCAGGTATATACAGAAGTAGAATCCAGAATTGATAAATTTAAAAGTGCCACACTTAAAAGTTCAGAGAGTTTCGCTGTTTCATTTAAGGCTATTTTGGAGAAGTTCAAACGCAGAATAATTATTTAAAGTGGTCCAAATATTAAACAAAGTTTTTGAAAATGACTAACCTGGTTCTATTAGTAATAAATTAATTACCAGCATATTTAAACGCTTTATATTTTTATAAGCACTACAAAGTTTATCATACTACAGAGAAAATATAATATAACTCATTATCTTTAAGTTTATTTCAATTTTATTATTTCCCCGTCTTTAAGCAACAGCAGCAACAAGCGAATTGTTAGTGACATGCAAGATTTTATTAGTATAATAGGATTCAACGTTTAAAAAGTTCTAAGTACATCCATCAGCTTGCGAAACTCTAAAGATGCAGCAGAAAAGAAACTTTCTTTAAACTCACGGAATCTGCGAGATAAGCAGTCAGAGGATTAATAAATTAAAAAATAATTAATACTTATAAGAAAATATGAATCTTTATCATTTTAATATTATGTGAAATCTGGATAGAATTATAAACTCAAGGATATGAAATTCTGGATTGGGTTAGTTTTTATTCGAAGGAGTTCATTTTAATTAAAGAAAATGATCAATTTTGCCATAAGTGAAGGTTATTTTTCATACTTTCAATAAAAATGTCAAAAAATAAAATGCTAATATTTGTATTTTAAATAATTCGCAAAACCAATGGACCAGTTCCCTACAGCCCTCCATTTCCGAGAGAAATTGTAAAAACTGTACTCCACTCTACCTTATATATGGGAAGAAATTTTTACAGTGTATGTCAGTCCTAACTACAAGACAAATTTCGCCAATTTTTATGTCGCATGAAAGATCATGACCTCTAAAAATGCCAATAACGTTGTTCTATCCCATATAATTCTCTGTTTTCGAAAGAAATTGAAATAACTCTACTTCACTATACATTCTCTATGGAGAAAACATGTTGGCATGGCAGGCCATAAAATGTACTGCTAATTGTTTTTTAAAAGCGAAGTCAGGTATAAATATGTTTTTGATAGAATTCAGAATGTGTCGGAAGAAATGGCAAAGTCACGAAGCGGTTCTAAAAATATTTTACTGAATTGTTTGTTACTAATAAACAATTTACTCCTTTTGATCTCAATTAGAGTGAAGAAGTTTCCTTTAGTTTAAAATTTATCTTTTAGCAGTTTAATTTTCCTAGACACTGAGATGAATTCCATTAAATTAAATGCTATTTTTAGATTTATTCTAATTACTTGTAGAGCTTGAAGTACTAAAATTAAGAGATTGTCTAAAAGTGTTAGTTCCTAATGTGAACATCATCCATTCATGGAAGATTTCTATTTTATCTGAAATATTGTTGAAAGAAATTCACAGGCTTACACGATCTTTGATTGTCTATATCGCTTTTTTACGAATTTGATATAATTATTGTTTATTTTATTACAAAAATGATTAAGTAATTCTATATTAAATATACTATTAGTATGTAAATAAATTTACTAATTTTAAACCTGTGAAGATATTATAGGTTTTATATTTTTTCACCAAAATTCATAAAAACTGAAAGAAATGTCTATTATTTGCTTAGTCTAGCCTGACTGTTAATTTATAGTCGTAATACAATTTTTCGAACTTTCCGTTTGTGTGTTTTTTAATATTAAGATAATTCATTGAGAAGAAGCAAAGTATAAAGATATTGTCGTGTAAATTTATTTTTAAATTACTTTATTACATTTAATCATAGATTTCTGATAAGAGATTATGCAGCCAAGATCCTAAATAAATGATCATATGAAAAGTACATTCAAGTAAATTAAGCAATCCGCGTTGTGTTCAAAATAATTGATCAATAACCCCAGGTAAACATTACACAGACATAGTTATGGCATATTGCACCAGACCTGGAGAAACTGTTAGGACACAGTGTGTAATAAGACAAGCACATGAATAAATGACAGAAACTGTAAATGAAAAATTAATTGTAGTTTATTTAAGATTTTATAAATATGAAGGCAATTTGTGGAGATTTACATGTCGTAAACTGAGCATGAATACTGATGCTCTGGATTAAAAACACACACATATTTGTTGGATAAAAGTCACATGACAGATTAATTAGTGTTCATATCAGCATCATGTCTTCAATCTAACCAAAAAAATAAAAATCCTGAAATCCCTAGTCAAAGTTAATGCTGGTAGTCTAATAATATTTGTCTTGCATAAATTCTGCAATCAAGTAACTAGTATGCAATTGTTTGAAAAGGATGTCAATTAAATTAAACACACAAATTAGAATATTGATCCTGCATACCAAATTCACACCAGTATTACATAAATTTAAATATTTACTCACAAAAGTAATTTCCTGTATTTAGAGACATAGATAGCTCACATAGCATTTAAGTATAACCAAAATTAAATGTTCTTCCTACTTTTAACAAAATCACACTTAAATGAGCCGTCTGCACATCACATAAAAGAAAATTAACAAATCCTAAAGTTAAATTTCTGTAGTTTTGAACTTTCAAATTTAAAATTTTTAATTTAAAATTTTTAAATTAAAATTTTCAATTCCAAAACAAAAACAGATTTATCTGTCAACATTTTTTTGTAGAGAGCTGGGCTGGGGGTCTGGGACAGTGGCACAAAAAGAGAGCTGGCAGGCTAGGCGAGTCTCGGATCTGTTTTGAAGCTTTTCATGACACCTTGTTTAGGAAATGCTCTCCCTCCTAGATGGTATTCGTGGGACTAAACCTTGTAGAAGTCAGCTCCCATCTGCAGGCGTTTTCAACAGGAATGCATGGAGACATCAACAGGCACTTCAGTAGCAGGGCTCCAGGACTCTCGCTTTTGATACTTTAAAACCAGGCAAGGACGGTTGTCCGGACAATTTTCCGCCGGGAACAGGCCGGGTTACTCATGACCGCTCACACCGTTAGAAGAGGCAGCCAGTCCAGCACTCTGAGGTAAAAGGGCCAGCCATGGCCGCACTTACGGATTCACCTCTTTCGAAACCGTAGCTGCGATGTGTGCAAACTGTTTAATCTGCCGTCATCATTCAAGAGAAATTTAAAGATTGTTTCTAGGGCCTCTGCTTAGCACCCTTCTATTTCAAAACCGCTAATGGCCACCCTTACACAAGCTGAGCATCAGAGTTCACTCTTCACCACCGAATTCATTGCCAGAACGCCAATTTTCTTCGGCTCCGAAAAGAAATATCAATAATTCATCTTCTTCCCTATTTCTGGCTAATCGCTCAGTCACGATCTGTCACTCCTTCTCTCTCTTCCTTATCTCCTCCACTCCCTCTTTGTCTCTTCAATTTTTCACCTCCCTCTTATACAAAAATAAGATGCCGTTCCAAGCTTTTCCTTCATCGCTCACTTCCTGATAGAAAGGTCAAGCTTTTTCCACTAGCATGGCATAGAATGAAAATTAAATTAATTGCGCCAAGACGCCAAACTGTCCTCAGAAACTCGCCACACCGTCCAGAAAACCCTTGTGTGCGCCCACTGATCTGTCGTTAACCAATTGGGAACCTTTGACACTTCTGATTGGAGACCGAGGTTTTCGCAGAAAAGGAAGAGTTGGTTTTTGCCCTAACACCCACAAGGGATAATTTATCACTTTAGACAGGGTTCGAATGATAGTCTTTGTGCAGGACAGACAGAGAGTCGCGCCTGGATAATAAAATTTGGAGAGTCAGTTGCACGCTTATTGTCACAAAGTCATAAACGGCGGAAGTGAAATTGACCATAGGAGTAAGAGGGGGTTTCGGATCCCTTCCTACAAAAGAGCGAAAGACTAAAGAACTATTTTCAATTTCAAGCTCAACGGGGTTCAAAAGAAGTAAGGTTAGTCAATTAAGGGGATTCAAACTTGCGCGTGCGTTTCTGCAGAAAGGGGGAAGTATACAAAAGTAAGCGTGGAAAGAAAAAGGCCGGACTCTACCAAAGGGGTTGTTTAAAGTTACAAGAAAACCAGCAGTCCAGAATTCAGAAAGTGCAAGGGAAAAAAACAATTTGTGTAAATTTAATCACTGAATTTAAGCAATGAATAAAAACAAAGAATAAAGTTTAAGTATCTTAACGTAAATAAAGGAAATAAATTTGCCGAAATAATAATTCAAATAATCGACACCACAATAAAACTCCGATTCATGACAGAATTTTGTTATCATTGTTATTCAGTATTTGGGATGTACCTTCCATCTCTCCCTGTAAGAACAACACAAAAATAGAGAAATTTAGAAAGCTAATATTCCTTCTAACTGGTAGTGATAATTGATTCAATGCGAGATTTGATAGTCTTAATCGATTGGGTTTATTCGAGACAATGCTGAAGATCTTATTCCGTAATACATGCTAAAATTTTATATTGCTCTTAAATTTAATAAACAGAGAAAAAACTTCTGTCAAAGATTTAAGAATTGAAAGAGTAATAAGCACTTTTTTCATATAAAATTGAATTGTTGTACTTTGTCAGCTTTACTCAAAGAAATGAAAAATAGTGTTCATGTAATACAATTTTCAACCTAGGCAAATCAATGCATGGGAGTTATTACTTTGAGTAAAAAACTTTAAAGCTAACAATTTTTTGATTCCTATTGGATTTAAATTCAGAAAATATAAATTGTTTTTTAATAATGCCATTAATTTAAAATTGCAATCTAAAACGTGAACAAAATACAGCTGATCTTTTAATTAATAAAAGAGACCTATTATTTTAAAAACCGCTATTTCAGTTCATGTAAAAACTATAAGGCCTAAACTTCTAAATTTAAAGTATTTATACTTAAAATCATTTTTCATTAAAGGCGTTTAAGTTATTGAAATCTGTCAAGATTTTTCAAATTTCTCTGTAAATTCTTTACAGTCTCAACACTTTTCTAAGATAATAAAAATACAATATATATTTTTTACTTATTTTCTTACAATTCCATGTATTCATCTGCATTACAACGTATCCCATTATAATACGTTTTCTTAATGTAAATGCCACACTCTAAAAACTACTTCAGAAATTCTTTAAATATCCTTGCCTAAAAATTTATTATTTGAAACAAAGTGTCTGCCCAGCAATTCATTTCATAAGATCACAAATGCTACTCATCACTTTCAAATCAATTATTGTCATTTTATCTACAGAGACACTAATGATGTTTATATTGAGTTCCATTAACCTGAAAATAAACTTTAGGATTTGTCCTCTATAGTGCAGTTGAAATTTTAAATATAATAATATGTGATCAGTAACTGACTTTTAAATAACTTTTAGTTTTATAACTAAATTTGGGTCAAAATGTTATATCTTATTAGTTAAACATACCATGGCATTTTTCATCAAGGAAAAGTACTGTGCCTCGAGTTTAACCCTCTGAGTGTTTCACACGTATTTCTACGTTGACCTTGGACTACCCCAAAAGCGTAAAACACGCATTTCAACGTGTGGTCGAAAACACCCCGAAATCGGTTTGCACTGAATTTTACGCTCATTGTGAACTGTCTCTAAAGTGCAACACACGTATTTTTCCGACGTTCTTACCCCCTTTCTTGGTTTGACATCTTGATTGATTATCTGGGGAGAGCAACGGTCAGCACAATGAAGACTGATACGGATGTACTTACTGCAAATTAGGGATGTTACAGGATCCGAAACCCCACTCTCCCCTGTGGTGTGGGGAATTTTAATGCTATTTGCATTGAGGTTATCTTTCCGGAAGAATTGCAGTGTCGGGATTTTTTTTTTGCATTGTGTGTGTCGGAATTTGGAATCGCATTCTGGATTAGTACGGTTTAATGTCAGCCTGGTTTGATGCTGTATTATGTTTCAAGTGCTATTCCTTTAATACAATTTATGTGATATAAGATTTTTTTCAATGCCTCAATGCTTTAAAGATCCATATCGAATGGTTACGTAAAATAGATATTGTTCCAATACCGCATTCAAGCATAAAAAAATTGAAAGCCTGGGGGATTGCTAAGAAAATCTGCTATTTATATATAGTTGAACAGTGTTCTTGAATCAACACATTTTACCCACGTTCAACTAGTTTTATGATATTAATGTAAACTTCTTGCATATTAATAATCTCCATCTACTCATTTTTCCTTTAAAAAAATAGAGTAAAATTAAATTTTTGTCAAAAAATAGAGCAAATTTTAAGTTATATGAAAATGATGCATTATTTTTATTGTTTTATCTTTCAGATCAAATTGAAAATTTCAGTTTTACAATGATTATTTCATTATATAGATTTTATTTTTATTTTAAAAAATAATTTTCAGGTTTAAGTGTAATTTTTTTAGACTAGAACAGATTTTAACTTCATTACTACACTATTTAGAAAAATATCTTTTAAATTCATAAAAATTACAATGAAAAAATTCATTCCGAAAAATAATTATTATTTTATTAAATAATTATTAGTCGGAAATTTATTTTTAGGTCACTCTGAACTGAAAAAATAACGTACATGGAAATAAAAGTTAAAAAAAGTGGAATAAAATTTTATTTTTTACATTGTAAAATATTTTCTTTTTGTTAAAGGCAGGGGAAAATATAGTTTAGATGAAAACGTTATCAACTAAATTTGATGTTTGGGTGTGTGATCTTATCAGACTTTTAATTATCTTATTATGAGACTGATAATATCTGCAGCCTAACTCTCTTAAGTTTATTTCAATAATCAATGAAAATGTTTATTTCTTGCTTAAAATAAAAGAAGACAAAAATATTTCTCAGAAAATATTATACGAATACTGTATTTGCGCATTAGTTCCTTGAAGCACAATTTTTTTTCTTATGTGTTATTAAGCATTCTTCTATAAATGATTAAATCTATATAGCTAAATTGAATTGCTTTCGGTAAATGCCATCCCAAGTTCAAGTTAAATTTGCATTAATGCTCTGAGAAAAGAAATCCACTAATATATGTTACAAACCTTTGATACATAAAGATCCACTAATAACAACTTTGAAGACTGTTCTTCCAAGAATAATAGCAGTCTCTGGCTTTGGATTATTTCAAAATATTACCGTCACATGCCAGATCATGTGTTTTATCGTAATATCTTGTGTATGTGCTGTAATTTGTAAAGAATAATTTTAAAAAAAAATTCTGATTTATATATACTTTTTTATTTTCATTCTGAACTGTAATGGATAATAATGAGACTGTTATTTATTTTCCAAGCTGTATGATATACTTGAATTAGATCTATAATTTTGTTTTTTTAAAAAAAGAGTAAAGTGTCAGTTTTATGTTAGTTAAATTTCTTTTATATTTGGTATGAATAGGTCCAAAAATATTTTTGAATACCACGCCGACAACGTCCAAGACATCTATAAATTGTGAAAAGGCACCTGAATAATTTCAAATAGGTGTTAGATTTTTCTACTTATTCTTTGATTTTGCCAAGTTTGCAAAAAATTGTCTGTAGAAAAAAAAAATTCAATACTTTTTTTATTTCGTAGCTAGCGCATTTTCGTAAAATTGATAGGAAAAAAGTTTGATCGTTTTTACTTTCTAGTAAACGAAATATAATCCAAAGAGAAAGTATAATTGTCGCTCGTAAATTTCAACACGAGATTTTGATTAATCTCCACGTTTTAGACCTCTATGAGTCCGAAAAACACAATTTTGGAATTTTGTTTGTGAACACGGTAACTCAGAAACGGTTAAAACTAGAAAGACGAAATCTGGTGTATGGACTTTATACAAAATTAGTATATTTCAATCAATTTTTGGATAAAGACTGTAAACGGGAAATTTGTCTGTTAGGGTTCATATGAACACGATAACTCAAAAACTTAAATAGCTAGATAGATAAAATTTGGTACACAGTTTCAAAAATTAGAAATGTAGGTCCGTAGAGGAAAAGGTGTAAATATGGGCCCCCTCTTTTGTTTTTGACTTAAAGTTACTTTAATTTTGAAAAATTCTCAATTTTTGACCTTCATTGACAACTATTACAAGTTTACTAAATGATAGGAGGCAAAACAATGATTAATACCAATTATTTCAATTCGAGAACGAAGATTTGCAAAAAGCTTTTAAAAAAGCACCAGAAAAAATGGGGTGGAAATATGGGCCCACTCCAAAAGAGTCGCAAAAATTAGTTTAAAATGTTTTAAAACAGGATAAACAATACAAAATAGTAGAGAATTTATTTATTACAGAAAAAAATTATTTACAGAAATTGCAAACATAACTGGCTGTTTCAGCCCCGGCAGTATCTACGTGTGCCAACAATTGGCACATAACACATTTAACCCACACTTCCCCGCGAGTGTCTTCAGAGAACTTTCCATCACAAAAGATGCAAGTTGCCTTCCTCGAGTCTGGTTTATCCCCATCGTTGATATCCAGGTTGATATCATCATCTCTGTCCACAAGTGGAGGATCATAGTAGTCTGATGAGTCCGATGATGAATTGTATCGTTTCGTGGGTCGAATTTTCTTTTTTTGAAGGCCCTTGGTCTTCCCACCCCTGCCCCCTGGCCGGTTTCTTACCCCGGGAACACTCAAGGACGTCTTCTTGGGAGCACTTTTCTCAAGAGACTTGGTCAACTGATCCTTGTATGGTGATCCAGTGATGAGGCTGGACCTTGTTGCTTTGCGTCCACAAGTAGTGGTTCTCTTCTTAATGTTGGGGACAGGAGATATGTCGAACGGAGAAACTGTATTTGAAGTTCCCGGGGAACATTTCGGTGTTTCAGCAGCCTCATCAATTGGCATTGAAAGGGTGCCCATATTTACACCAACCAAACCTAAGAAAGATGGCCGCTGTCACATGTAACCAAAAAGCGTGTGTGACTAAAGGAGTGCTTCTAAAAGTAGCTTAGGATCTCTGCTTTCCGGATATCACTGTAAAATTATTTTAAACTAAAAATAAGAACATGAAAAGAAAACGATTTCACATACCAGTCAAAAGTTTGCAGTCCAGAACAACACCAATTCTCTCAATAACTCACGCTGCATCCACACTACTTGAAAGAATGGTTCCAACTGTTCTCTGCTATCTTATATCAACAAGTATAGCCATCTACAGTCCTGGAGGCCATTCTTCAGCACCTCCAATAGCCACTTTCGTAGGGGTGCCCATATTTACACCAGTGCCCGTTTTTACACCAGTTCCTCTGTTAAATTTTGGACGAAATCCCTCGAAACGTTGACTGTCTGTCGGTTTCTGTAATCGCATGCTTGTGAACACTATAATTCCCAAACGTAACGACTTAGATAATGAAATTTGGTATGTGGTCTTTTAACCCTAATTGTCCAATTTTCGTTTCAATCGGGTAAAAAAACCTCTAATGCCCCTGAAACTCAATATTCCATTACTTTTCGATAAAAAATTATAGATAAAGAATTAAATTTAATTTTGAAAAATTCGCGACTGGATGCTCTAGTACTTGGACTATAGTATCAAAGTTTCAAATTTCAGGTGAATTAAATTTCCGTTTATTATAATAGAAGATAATCTCTTGCATACTAAATAAAGGTATATAAATAAGCTATTTCTTCTAACATTTAGTGCATTGGTTTTCTAAATGTAATCTTTAGTTTGAGGATTATTAACTCGCCCACTTAAAAAGCATATATAACAAGTTTCAGTACAAAAGGCTTGTAGTATATTGTTTTATTTAAAACATTAATCAGGGGTTAAGAAGATTATTTATAATCCTTCATATGTATTAATTATTACTGGCTATTTTGGAATATAGATTATTATGTGACTATCTATATAATAAATGTTTATGTGCATACAAAACGGATTAAGCCAGTTAAGCTCCGTTTATATTTGTGGTCGGCTCTAAATTTTTTACCTTTTATCGAATACTAAATCAAGAAACAATATGAAAAGTTTTATAGTGCCATCAGAGATTAGTAAAATGTATATAAATGGCATTGTTGTTGATCCTTAAAATTAAGGAAATAATTTTTACATTCGTAGACTAATATGCTGATGTGTAGACTGAAAATAAATTGAAGTCAAGAATATAAAAAACAACAACTAATAATATGAAGTACAGCCAATATCCAAAATACAACTATTAATAAACATCAAATAAATTGAAGCCACAGACATCTAAAGATTATCAACTTCGTTGATGTTCATATTTTTAGAAACTCACAACATGAAAAATAAGTAATATATCCTTCATTTTTTTGGCCCAACGGTCTGGCATTTGTCTAGTCTAACGGTGTTTATTTTTGTCATCTGGTGTTATGGACACGGGCAGAATGAGGCATCTCGAAGACATGAAGTGTAATTTTGTCACACGACAGGTGGGATCTCCGAAAGCAGTAAAACCTAGTTTGAATAGGTTCCAAGCTGAATAGAACGAATTCTTGCGGTTAGCCCGCCCTTCCACGGGGGTTGCTGATTGTCCACAGTTCAGAGGGGAGGGGAGACTTGATCTGCTGCCCTTTTGGGAAAATCTACTGTTGGGAGGAAGACACACTTTTAAAACAGATAAATGTTCTGCAGTTGCTCGCTTTTCGAATCGCTTTAGAAAGAAGACCTAACCACTCAGAGGGTTAAGAAGCTAAATTCTAAACTTACAGGGCTTCAAATTTGAAACTGTCACACCAAAAAATATTTAGAAGTATATTTATTCGATCATTGTGTGTAGGTTTATAACAAAAACATGGAGTAAATTGGAAAAAGAGAACTACAATTAAATGTGATATTGAGTGTGAGTAATAAGTCACCATTTCTTAAATTAATTTTTAAATTATTTAAAGCTACCTTAATAATTAATGCCAAATCAAAAATAAGATATCTAATCACAGATGTAGTTTAAAATATCTTGCCTATATTTTACATATTTCTTGAAAAAAATAAGAGACAGCAAGTGAAATAAATAAAAAATGTCTGCAACCTGTTTTATGGGTAACATTTTGTATACTAATCGAAATGCTTTTATGCAGCAGATATAAGAACCACTAGAATATTCCCTCTTTGAAATTCGATTCCTTAAAAATATTATAGATATGTGGTCCGGGTTTATGTTAAATTTGTTATCGTGGGACAACTACTTTTCTTTTGATAGGACTTCAAAGTTAGAAAGTCCGCCACAAAATAGCAATCATGTTGCTGATATAATCCATTAATCTAATCGAGAGGTAAATGGATTAAATCAGTTCTCTTCTTCCTTCTCTTTACAATACATACCTAAAATGTTTTTTTTTTACTTTCTGATATCAATTGATTTATCTTCTAATCCTCTTTACAGAATGTCAAAGTTTATTGAAAATCATTCGAATAACGCAATTAAATTTCGATGCGTATTTAAAAAAAAACAGACACCATAACTTAAATATATGCTGGGTTAAGGAAGTGATATATTTCTACATTTTTAAGAAACTCCGTAAGATAAAGATATTGTTACAAAAATCGTCCAGTGTGTCTACGGTGAAAACAGTCCAACAAGCAGGATAATGGAGAAAGTCGCTTTATTCACGAATATTCAGTAAAGACGTAACACAGGTAGCAGGAAGAATACAGCACTAGCACAAATTAGCAACACAGACAAACAGCAAATCACTAATAATAACAGTAATAGAGCGCGAACAATAGCGCTCAGCGTCTGGTAGCTGACAAATTCGCAATGCGAACAAGACTCCAAAGAGATTCATCACCGTGTTGTGCTCATGCTTTATTTATAGCTCTTCCGACAGGTTATGACGTCGCATAGAATCATCTAATATATTCTGTATATGTCCGCTCCTAATGGAGATATCGAGAAAATTATCGCATTTTCGGGAACTTTCGATTTATCGCCAGGAGTTTTGGTCTTTCCGCCGACGGAATTCCATACTCAGTCCTGTAAAACTCTTCGCAACCATAAGACCAGCAAGGCAGGAAAGAGACATTACATTTTTGTAACAATAGGCATAAAAAAAGAGCTTTCATTATTGGAGGATAGATCAGAGGGTAAATAAGAGCAGTGGACTGTTAATTAAATAAATTTTTTGTAAACAAAAACATGAACGATCAAGGCACAATTTAAATAAATTCTTAAGTAGTAACGTTAAAGGTGAGACGATTCTCATTCCCAAGGGGGACTACGACACAAGGGTCCGTTCGCTTAGGCGATCCGAACGAGAATGAACTCCAGTCTTCAGCTCCCCAAGGACACGAAGGGGACAGCTAAAGTTCATTCAACTCTGCCCCTTAATGGCGCGAAACTCCGGCGAATGGAAGGACGCGTAGGCGTCCATCAACCGACGTTGAAATCAACATATTTCAAAAAAGCATTCTACGATAAACGAGTAATTCTTATATAAAAATTAACATTTGCACGTACAATATAAAATAATAAGTTCAATCATTAGCAATATTCAAATGAACACAATTCTTATCCAACTAATAAAGGGAAGAAAAAAATTTTTAAAGGAACATTTCAATATTATAGTATTAAATATGTGAATATTATCACACAATAGGTTTACATAAATGCACATTTCAAAGAACAGTACAATGAGTATATAGTGGTATTTTATTTTTAACTTTCAGATACACACAATCTGAAACAGATCTCTTGAATAACATCCTGTCTTTGTTTTAATATAACTACCCATATATAATATTATCTTTCCCAGGATGAGTTTAACTATACATAAGACAGTGAGACAGGACATTGTCTTCTTTTAATTAAGACCACATCACCAATTTTAATGTGTCCTTTTTGAACATCCATTTGTGACGTTCTTAAGTTATTTAAATAATTTTTACTCCAATGTTTCCAAATTGTTTGAACTTTCTTAGTTAATAATTGCCACTAATTAGGGATTTATCATTTAATTTCTACCATCAAGTTCGGGAATAGCGTAATGGGCCGACCAGTTAAAAATGACCAGAGTCAGATTTCTGGATCTTCCCTTCACAGGAAGAGAGTGGTTAAGGGGTCGAGATGAGTAATCCCTCAATTTGAATTAAGATTGTTAGAAATTCTCATAAGTGAGACAAGTATTACTTAAACTCGTTTAAAGTAGATTTAAATGCTTTAACTTTTCCAAGACCACCGTGATGAGGTGCTCTGGGGAATGTAACCAGGTTATTTCTTCTTCCAGATGAAAGTTTGAAATAGGCGTCTGTTGCTCCGTAATTTAAAAGACGATTGATTTCATTTTAGTTCACAAAATTCGTGTTGCATTATCTAAGTATTTTTCTACCTACCTCTCCTAGCCATAAATCAGTTTAAGCTGCAAATGATGAGCTCAGAAGAGAGATTCGAGCATAATTCAATGAATGGCTTTCGTGAGGATATATAATGAAATCACCAGAGCATATTTTTTTAGTGGGAGGATCCTCTTGCGCGGATTTTGTTAATAGATGGCCAGCAAAATCTG
>BGPR01000170.1:305370-383867 GCA_013235015.1 Araneus ventricosus | reverse complement strand
CCACAGTGCTTTTGGAATTGAAGCTTTTAGCTCATTCATTGCCTTGTGTGATATATATATATATATATATATATATATATATATCCATCTGATACTATTCGTTTTTTCGCATCTTCTGGAATTTGACATGCAAGTTTGTTATTTTATTATTATTTTATTGTTTTTCTTCTTTTATATTCGTTACTGAATGCTTATATTGCAGCTCATTAGCGCACAATTCCTTCAGTTTTTCTCTCTACCTTCGTGTCCTTCTTTTCTTATCAAAAGAAGTTATTTGAATCTTTAGAGACTGGCAAGATGGACTCACTCGCTTCAGAGAAGTCCAGTGCTCGGTACTCGGTTACTTCGGGGAGCCACCTTGGAGTGATATCATGCAACCCCGATATTCCATTTGGAGGATAGTTCAGAGGGTAAATAAGAGCAGTGGACTGTTAATTAAATAAATTTATTTTAAACAAAAACATGAACGATCAAGGCACAATTTAAATAAATTCTTAAGTAGTAACATTAAAGGAGAGACGATTCTCATTCCCAAGGGGGAATACGACAGAAGGGTCCGTTCGCTTAGGCGATCCGAACGAGAATGAACTCCAGTCAACTTCGCTCCCCCAAGGACACGAAAGGGGACAGCTAAAGTTCATTCAACTCTGCACCCTCAATGGCGCGAAACTCCGCGGCGAATGGAAGGACGCGTAGGCGTCAACAATTATCATGATTAATATTTTTAACCTTTTAAACTTATTTTTTAAAATGTTGGTTGTATTTTTAATTACTTAATTAATTATTCTTTGACGCTATATTTTCATGCATAAGTTAAAAGCAAAAAAAAAAACACTTCTGCAGTTTTAACATCCAAGAACCATATCATAACCATGTCTAGAAAATTGCGAACTTAAAGTTACCTATTTCATGTTAAGAATAATTTATCTCAATATTTTCTTATAGGTTTAAATACTCTTTAAAATAAGCTTCTTTTTTTCAATCGTTTTGAGGATTATGCGGCATTTAATACCTTAAGAAATCGCTAAGTATCTTCTCAATAACAGGATTAAACGCCTTTTAATATTAAAGCAATATTTCTTCCTTTAATTGCACTTTTTTTTCTGATTGATGCATTTAGGTAAATATGTCGCTTAATTTATAAATTTCTTTCTAAAAGACATAATCCTCTTCATTGTTAATTCGTTATCTAGATAATCAACATCTAAAAGTGCAATAGCAAAGAAATTTCTTTTCGTCAAATGAAAAAAAATGAAAAGAGGCTTAGTATTATTATTTTTCCAGATATGTATCAAGCGTTTAAAATGGGATAAATGTTTTGAAGACTACATTATTTCTGAACAAATTTCGGTATTTGTATTTTTGAATGAAAACAAGTTTAAGTTAATTAAGAGTGTAATACGCTTTCAGAATAATGATATATTCATTAGATTTTTTTTACAAAAATGATTGGTTTTTGAATTTCTCTTAAATGTTTAACTTTGGAAGTGAAAAAGCCGATAACATCATCCTACATAATTAGCTCTAAAGGTCATAGCTTTTATTTAATTAGAAATTTATTTTTAGAAAACGGGGATTGATTTCTTTTGATTTCGAAGATTCGGTTACATATCAGAAAATACCATTAACCCTTACTTTTGAGAGATGAATGATATTAAAGAATTTAGAAAATTAAATGTATGTAGGCTTAAAAATAGTATTTGGGTTTAATTTCATAACCAAAGTCTATCTTCATATTTCTCTTAACTGACTACGCTAAATCGTATTACAGATGCCCATATCCAGACTGTTGGCATCAAATTCTATGATAATAAAATATTGTGTCACATTTTTTATTAAAACTGAATTACACGAACTCTTAAAATTTATCATGCTGTTTTAATGTGTAATTTGTAATAATATCATATGAGCCACATCTGTGCGCCAACTGTGTTTGACAGGTTGGGTCAATGTGCGATGACAAAGTTTGTTGGTTATGGTTAGTTCAGCTGGGGGATTCAAGGGGGAATATGCCGAAATCTTCTAAACAAAGGGCTCCTTATACATGTTAAAAGCTACCTCATTAGATTAGTTAGTTTATTTTAATTATATTAAAGAGTCGTTTTCTTAAGCAACAGGAGAGCAATTTTGGTACGGAACTCCTCATTTTGAACCGCGATCAGGTGACGAGACCTTAGCTGGCATCCCCTCAGCAAACTTATGCACCACGTGAGGAGGTTTTACCACTACGTATGATTAACCTGGCAACAGGCCTATACGGCGGATCTTCAGTAGAATCGAGTTTCGAACCTTGAACCTCCGGTGCCGAAATCTAATCCTTATCACTAGGCCACCGCGACATACAATTTCTTCATTAGGAGATTCACAAAGTTTTAAGTATTCTTAACTGATTCCGCATAATAATTGTACCGTAGTCATGATGCTTATTAATTACTATTATGAACTTTTAGTCGTTAAGAATATGCATCCGGCAACATATGATTACAATTTTTATAAGTATAAAATAAGCATTTAATTAAATGTAAGTGACATAAGAATTTCTAACGGTCTCTCTCTCTATATATATATACTTTACTGGATGTTTCTTTACTTCGCATTTTTTCCTGAGTAAATCGGTTTCTCATTCTTTGGAAAGCTGATCAAGGAGACTTTTCGTTATGTTGGCAGACATTTCATTACTCTACAGTATTCTGAAAATTGTTGTGTTGTCCCACAACATTTAAATTAAATTAACAACTTAACTTTTTAATTATTAACTTCAATTATTTTTCCTTCTTCTTAATGCATTTAATCGAAACACTCAAAGTCTGTTCTTTTATCTAACATTTGAATATCTTACCGCTTAAAAGATCTTTTTTAAAAATAATTCTATTTTTCTCATTTTATGCTTTATTTAAATAGTGATTTAATTGTATAAAATTCCTGTGTGTGTGAAACTAGAATTTGTTTATGTCAAAAGATGAAATGCATTCCTTTATTTTTGCCCCTGCTCTGGGTGGTTTCACCGCGAAGCATTGTCCCCAGTGGAAATTGTTGAGTCAAGCGGAAGAGAAAATACCGATGGATGATGAAATTTTACTGTGGGGAGATGAAATATCTGGTCCTGTCCTGAACTTTGGTGAACATTCGAAAGGGGAGTGACGTAACTGCCTGTGACGTAGGGAAGCGGGCTTTTTGATTGGAAGAAGAGGTGAGACGGTGGCTCTTGGGGGTGCTGAACTTCAACGAAGAAGGTGAACGTCTCTTCTGGTTCTGGGCTTCTAGAGAGGTTGTGAGCGGACGCCCAGCGAATTTTTATGGAATTTGTGTGGACAGAATGAAGGCCCCGGGAGAGGCAACCATGATGGATGGAATGACGAAGCCTATTTTTTTCTCGGCAAAGTCCGCCCTGTGCTGAGTTCTTCTCGATTGATGTGCATCTAACGATAAGTAGACATTCCATATTCTTGTTATTTACGTTGTACTAAATTAACTAAAGGCTGTATATTGAAAGATAAAAGTGAACTCTGTATTAATTCTACTTAAAAAAGACTTTTGCTCAAAACAAGCTCACATGGCTGAAGATGCATAAAACTTTCTTGGTACTAGTAGACTAATTTACGTCAGCATAGCCTAAAGTGTACTACTATAATGCATAGTTCTCTGTTGGTACTAGTAAGCGTACGAAAGGAATTCATCTCAAAATAAACTATTTACGTCGGCATAACATAATGAACATATCTAGTGCAGCCATGTGCATTTAAGTACATATATATATATTTTTTATGAATTTGTATATTGGCTGATCAGTACATTTAATATCAACAGAGGTTGTATCAAGAATAATGTATATTGTGATGTAACGCTTGGTCGTGTTTCTTCGAAAGTTACTATTCCTCCTTTATCTCAAAGATATGTGGATATTAAACTGGACAATCATACAATTAATGCTTTATCCTCATCAAAACCTCTTTTAATAGAAACGGAAAAGAATTCCTTATCTACTTCATTTTTAGTACCCAGATCTCTTTCTCATCTATCAACTTGTTTAGCACTTGTTTTAAATTTGAACGACACTCCTCTTACTTTAAATAAAGGAATGGTCATAGCTAGTGTATCTCCTATTCATGAATTTGCTTCGATTGAAAATGTAAATTGTGTTCCTTGTGGTAATTCTAATGATAGCCAAAATTGGTTAAAAGAAATTAAACTAAATCACCTTACTTCCAGTCAACAACAACAGGTTTTAGAACTCTTAACTAAGTACAACAATGTATTCGCTCAAAATATTTCTGACCTTGGTGAATGTGGAATTATTAAACATACCATAAAGTTAATGGATGACATTCCCACCAAACAAAAACCTTACCGTGTACCGTATAATCTTAAAAATGAAATGAAAAACCAAATAAATATCCTTCTTGATGCAGGTATAATCCAGTCATCAACTTCGCCCTACTGTGCACCCGTTCTGCTAATAAAAAAATCTGACGGATCTTTTCGTTTAGTGGCAGATCTAAGAAAACTAAATAGCAGAACAATTCCAGATAATTTCCCTCTGCCCAAGATAGATGAAATGATAGATCAGCTATCAGGAGCAAAATTTTTTTCAACAATGGACCTTACTTCTGGTTTCCACCAGATGTCCATGCATCCCGACCACATGCCGAGTTTGGTTTATTTGAGTACAAGAGACTACCTTTCGGTTTAAAAAATGCGAGTGCCAGTTTTCAGCGGCTTATGAGCATTATTTTGGCAGGTTTGAGTGACCTGCAGATAGCGTGCTATATTGACGACGTGATAATTGCTTCTCATAATTTTCAAGACCACTTGCAAAGACTAGAATTAGTTTTTCAGAGATTAACTGAAGCAAATCTAAAGGTGAAGCCAAGCAAATGCTCCTTTTTGCAATTTGAAATCTCCTTTTTAGGTCATACCGTGAGAGAGGGACAGGTTTTACCTGATGCTAAAAACTTGGATTCCATAAAAAATACTATGCCCCCACAAACTAAAAAGCAGGTCAGATCCTTTCTAGGTCTGACTGGGTTTTACAGGAAATTTATCCCAAATTACTCAAAAAAGGTTATACCTCTAACAAATTTAACTAAGGAAACATCCAAATTTACTTGGTCAGAGAAGGAACAGCTAGCTTTTGATTCGTTAAAAAATTGTTTAATTTCCGAACCGTGTCTCTCTTAACCTGACTTTTCTAAACCATTTGCTTTGTGCAGTCATGCCAGCAAATTTTCTCTTGGTGCTGTTTTAATACAAGAAGACGATACAGGCTTTTAACAACCTGTGGCATTTGCTTCTAGGAAGCTAGGCCCCACTGAAATCAAATACTCTGTTTGTGAAAAAGAGGCATTGGGTATACTTTTTGCTATCACACACTTCAAAATTATCTTTATGGATCAGAATTTATTTTCTATTGTGACCAACATAGCCAATCGAGGAATAAAACTTGAAAAGACCCATCGTCAAGAATTTCGCGTTGGTTCCTCACCTTGCAGGAATATTCTTATAAAATAATCCATAAGCCTGGCCGATTAAATCACATGGTGGATTATCTATCTAGAGCCCGGTATCCAAACGAGGATTCTGTTATCATCACAGATATGCATGAAGTTCACGCTCTAAACTCAAATTGCACCGAATTTAATCTGAGTTCCTTACCTATTGAAGAACTTATTGCTAAGCAAAAATCTGATTCTTATTGTAATAAGAAAAAATCAAAACTGGAATCAAACTTTCAATTTTCTCCAAAGTCGCCAAAGTTTTTCATAAAAAAATGATTTATTAGTAAGTTATCGTGAAAACACGGGAAGAACAAAATTGGTTGCTCAAGAGCAAAATTGGTTGTTCCTCAGTCCTTGGTACAAAATGTTTTACAGTTATGTCACGATAATAACTCTGTTGCACATAGCGGTCTTTCTCGTACATTGAAGAGAGTTAAAGTTAAATATTTTTGGCATGGTTTTTATCCTACAGTTAAACAATATATTGCCTCTTGTCACTCATGTATTCAGCGTCGTGGATTTTCAAAAACCAGTAAAGCACCTGTACAAAGAATCCCCACAACAGACTTTCCTTTTCAGAAGTGTGCGTTTGATACAGTAGGTCCTTTAGACACTTTTACTTTTGGAAATAAATTTATCATTGTAATATCTGATTATTTTACGAGATATGCCGAGGCATATCCGGTTCCAAACATTCAAAGCTCTACTGTTGCAAGTGTTTTACTAGACTTTATTTCTCGTCATGGCATTATGGAAACTCTGTACTCTGATAGAGGATCGAATTTTCTTTCTGACGCAATGATGGAGGTGTATCAAAGATTGGGTATTTACAAAAGGCTTTTAATCCCCAGGGAAATGGTTTAGTGGAAAGGTTGAACAAAACTTTGATAGACACATTGAGTCACTTGGTTTCCGAAACTCAAGAGGACTGGTGCCAACATCTGCCTTTAGCTCTTACGGCTTTTAGGAATGCATACCGTAGAATCGTTGAAGAGACTCCGGCGTTTTTCTTTATGGGAGAGATCCTGTAATGCTCTATGATCTTATATTTTCTGATGCTGTTAGGACATACAGTGACACACCCTCTTATGCACAACAACTTGTAAATCGTTTACAATCCACTTACACTTTGGTAAATAATAATTTAGAAAAATCTGCAGATGAAATACAAAAGCATCAAAAACCTTTCCCAAAGTCTAAACAAATTTGTGTAGGTAACTTAGTTTATCTACATACCCCAAAAATAAAATTACATACTTCTAAAAAGCTAGCAAAACAGAATCAAGGACCTTTTAGAGTAGTGAAACAAAATTCACTTGTAAGTTTTGAAATTCAACAGATAAATCAGCCTTCTAACAGACTGTTCATGTAAATAGATTGGTAAAAGTCGTGGAAAGAGATACTTTCCCTTTTATACAAGACTCCTCTAAAAATCATTGTTCGAGTTCTCAGAGTTTACAACGCCAACCTGATGAAGATGAAATATCGAAACTGTATCCCCCTTATACTCTACCTTATAAAGATCCTGGAGAAGATGTATTTATCTCCCTTAATCAGCAAATTTCTTCGTCGTCAAATGATTCGACTCCTGCTGTTACTAATAATTCAAAAACAGGAGTTCTGCCAAGGTCTTGTCCCTACGATTTAAGACCAAGAAATGCAAATTGATTTGTTTATTAATTAAACTCTTTTGTCGAGGAAATGATTGTGCTGTTAATGGTAGATTTCTACAGTAAACTTAATTTTTATAAGATTACATTTTTGTAACAATTTCTTTCCTTTCTTTTTTTCTCCGTACATGCTTTCTTCAACATTTGATTTTTTTAACTTTATATTCACTTTTGCGCAGACAAAAATTAGAGATTTTGGTTTCTTTGCGTTTATGGTTGTTTACTCCACTGCATTTGTTGAAGTGCTTATTGTATATTGATATTTTTGTTGTTTCTGGAAATTGAGTAAACTGAGTGTTGACGCATTTGGTAGGCATTTTTTGGAAATATGGAAGAGATGCTTACTGTGAAAATGGTTAAAATTTTGTGGTTGTACATATATTTTGATCAAGTATAAGTGCCTGAGACTTTGCCCTATTAATTAAAAATTGCATTTTGTGTTTATATTTGCTTATACACATGTATAGAAGAAAATGTCTAATTATTGATTTCAACTGTCTTCAAGAATTTACTCTTTTGATATTAGGTTTGTTTTCACAATAGTTTTTTTTAACAAAAATGCATTGGATTGGCCGATCCTCATAAATATAATAATAAAAAATGAAAATTCAAACAAATTTGCTTTTCTCTAAAAATTTTTTGAGTTAAGGTGAATCACTGTTGGCGCGCACATGTGGTTTCCTTTGACTTGGAATCTCCTGCCTTGTATGCTATGACCCTGTTGGACCGGTGTTTTGTCTTCAGGTGTCTAGTCATTTCATTGTAGCTGATTCTTTTTACATTAATTAAAGTTTTTAGACACACTGATTTAGTTTCTTCTAAATTATTTTCAGTCTTTTATTCTGTTTAAAATTAAATTTAAAACTATTCTTCTTTTAAACTACTTCAGACGAAATTTCATACACAAATTATAATATATTATTACGGGCTTTTGAGTAGAAAACTGATGAATGTAACACTTGTAATCTAAATACTTGGTTATTGAGTTACAGTGAGTATATGATTATGTGAGTATTTTGTAGTCAAGAGATTGTATTTATTTTGTTTTCGCATTACAAATTATTTCGTAGAAAAGTGTGTTTTCGAGTTAGTTTTTTTTATTGTTGTATGTACGGAGTTAAATATTTTTTTTTGGCCCTTTGGATCATGTGTGTGGTTCTCCGTGTGTTTTGGTAAGTTTCTAGAAAATTCATGAACAGGATGTATTATTCAGCCAATTTGTTTTGAGTCACTTCTTATTAACATTATATTTTATGATTGCTTCGTGATAGGTGTTTGTCCTATTGTCCTATTGATTTTGGAAGTCCCTGAGTGATGGATCTGGCATAAATGTCGTCTTGACAAATATATCTATATCGTCATGTACACTCTTTTCTTTTTGAATTTGATTTGCTTTGAAATTGATTTGTGTATCTACATATACAAACCTTTTGGGATCACGAGTACATTTATGTGTCTTCAGGTACACCCCTTTTCTTTAAATGATACATGTGTTTTATGTATATAAAAAAATTTTATTCTAATTTTTTTTACCGAGCAGAATGGATATGTTGTGTTGTCCCACAACATTTAAATTAAATTAACAACTTAACTTTTTAATTGTTAACTTCAATTATTTTTCCTTCTTCTTAATGCGTTTAATCAAAACACTCAAAGTCTGTTCTTTTATCTAACATTTGAATATCTTCTCGCTTAAAAGATCTTTTTAAAAATAATTCTATTTTTCTCATTTTATGCTTTATTTAAATAGTGATCTAATTGTATAAAATTCCTGTGTGTGTGAAACTAGAATTTGTTTATGTCAAAAGATGAAAAAGGAAAGGAGATGAAATGCTTTCCCTTATTTTTGCCCCTTCTCTGGGTGGATTCACCGCGAAGCATTGCCCCCTTTGAAAATAGCTGAGTCACGCTGAAGAGAAAATACCGATGGATGTCGAAATTTTACTGTGGGGTGATGAAATATCTGGTCCTCTCCTGAACTTTGGAGAGCATTCGAAAGGGGAGTGACGTAACTGCCTGTGACGTAGGGAAGCGGAACTTTTTGGTTGGAGGAGAAGGACAGACGGGAGCTTGTCGGTTGCTGGACATCATCGAAGGAGGTGAACGGACTCTTGGAGAGGCCGAGAGTTGAAGGTCCCCTGCGAAGAGGATTTTTTTCTTCGGGAGATGAGGGTGCCATAGTGGGCCCAGGCTTTCAAGGTGTTGAGCAGATGAATTCCCCTGCCAGAAGGTGCTACCTTAGAGGCTGCTGCAGAGCCTCAGTGATAAGTCCTTTTTTTGAATTTCATCATTTCTTCTTGTTACCAATGAACATTAGAAGCCGAAACTTTTAAAGATAGCGAAGTGTAGATTTGAACTTTTTTGTCAATTTTGAAAGGATGAAAAAGTACGCCGAACTCTTGCTGAAGCATGTTCATTTACAAAATTTGATTAAAACGTGTAAAGAAATAATAAGTGGAACTCTGGCCGCTGTAAGGCAATAGGACTATCTCTAGTGAATCAGTTTTTAGGTTTATCTCATGTAGCCGTATCATATTCAATGCATACTTTTTTGTTTTTCCATGTAACTAACTTGATAGTTTGTAAGTATAAAATGCTATAATAATTAATAAATTTTTACAGTTTGTCAAAAAAGAAAATTAAGTTAAATTTAAATTCCACTATACGATCTTTCAGTATTTTAATATGCTATAACTTCACACCAAAATTCACACCTTAATTCTAACCACTATTTGTATGGAAACAAGCTACAACTCAATTTCATTAATTATGAAATTTTACTATTTTTTCAATCTTATCACCCTTACTGAGAGAAAACCCTTTGCTAAATTACTACAAAACCCTGACTAATCCAAATACAACTTATAAATAATACTTTGGAATGCAATGATATATACTTTTATTTCAGAGAAATGCTTTTTTAATCATATTTGAATTACAATAGACTTGTACTTTTACTATAATATACTTTTAACTCAGAGAAATGCTCTTTTAATCAGATTTGAATTACAACAGAATTGCAATTGATTGAAATTCCTTGAACATTTATGCATGTTGTCTCCAAATTCAAGCATCGAACGCAATTCATTTTCCTCCTCAATAGCCAATCAATCACACGCACAGATAGGGTGCCCCAGGGTACTGGGAACCCGTGAAAAGTTTTCATCCGGCTTAAGTTGAAGAACATAAGTACATTTCGAACCTAATACACGACGTCGTTGATGTCCTGATGCACTCTTGCCTTCCAATTTTGCAAACTACTTCTCGCTCCAGCTAACTCATCTATCATCATTTGAATGTATTTAATGGTCGTGTTTCGCTTCGAGAAAATGATCACAAAATTGTTATCGCTCGCCCATCGAATACGTCAGGAATTTCGGAAGTATAAAGACTAGAGAACATAGATACCTATACTGGTGGATAATGGTTTTTCGTTTCGATTAAAAAATAACTACAAAAGTGTTGGTGCTTAAACTATCTGGAAAAGACAAGAAGTGAGATTATAAATAAAATAGATGATATTATGTAAATTTAAATTTGTTCATTGTATTTTCAAAAAGGCTCTAGTATTCGTCAAATGTGTTGTTTCGCTTGTGTTATTCTTGCTATTCCGCAGGCTGTCGATAAATTAATCAGTGCATGGAGAGTTGGCATGATAAAATGCCGACAAATATTAGAAGAATATCCTATTCAACATCTTAAAAATATATTTTATCAAGTCCCTTACGATTGGAAAATCATCATAACGGAACTTTTTCAACGGCCCAAGCTGTATCTCATATTAAATAAATAAATAAAATATTGTTCAATAAGCGCGCCATCTGCCATATACAGATGGTTTTATTTGTTTTATATTTACTGCAAAGATGATAATAATAATTACCATCGAAATATAACTATGATATCGTAGAGAAATTAGGTCGTTTTGCTAAATAGAAATAAAATACTTTCTGAAGAAGAAAGCGGGAGTGTTGATTTTGGAACATCTCAAATTACATTATTATCACAAAATTTAATATTCTCCCAGTAATTACACTACGAGGTATTTATGAATCGCATTTATTCGAGTTCGTTGAGAATTTGAATGAATCATAAGAATTTTTCTTTCATTTTGCATAGTCTCAGTAGTTACATCATATACGCTCCTGCTAAAAAAATAAGCAACAAACACAAAAAGACGCGGAACACATACAAAACAGTGAATTAAAACACACAATTTACATATGAGGTAGAGGTTGCATTGTCGAATGCAAATAGGCAACCAATAGTAGCATAAAACGCAACAGCTGGCGTCGCAGCTTTCTGCTGCTTCAAGAAGGGCCATATTACGCCAAACTGTGTCGCGCAGACTGCATGAACGAGGACTGTTCGCACGACGACCTGTTGTTTGTGTTCGACCAGCGCACGTCAGAGCGCGGTTGCTTTCGACCCGTGAATATCGCAGTTGGACACCAGAGCAGTGGGGCCACGTACTCTTTACGGACGAGTCTCTATTTAACATCCATAACGATTCCCGAAGGGCAATGATATGGCGAGAGCCAGGGATACGCTATCGGGCGCCGAACATCGTCCAAAGAGACCATTACAGAGGTGGCGGGTTACTTGTCCGTGCAGGGATAGCAACGAACCGACCTCTATGTGTTCGCTGTGGGTTCCGTCACAGCTGTCCGATATCTCGACGAAATCCTACACCTTCTTGTGCGGCCTTTTATCGTTGCAATGGGTACCAACGCGATATTTATGAACGAGAAGGCCCGCCCGCGTAGAGCACGATTGTTATCTAGAGAGTGAAACCATTCCAAAAATGGCGTGGTCTGCTAGATCACCGGATTTGAATCCCATAGAGCATGTGTCGGACATGTTGAGAAGACGGATTGCAGGTCGCAGTGTGCCGCGAGGCACCTTCCTCAAGCTCCAACAAGCCTTACTACAGGAATGGGCATTACTGCCACAAGAAGCGATCAGCGACACTATTTCCAGCATGCTTCGCATTTGTCAAGCATGCATTTCAGCTAGAGTGTATCATACCCGTTATTAGCGGGCGGTTCCCATTGCACATTCTGCCTACCAACTTGGGCTGTCGCGCCGCGACGGCCGTAATATATGTGTTTTTGTCCGTCTTTGCTTTATTGTTTGATATTTGGTCTAGTAATGCCACACCTACCTCGTGTACAACTTTCATGCATATCCATGAAATAGCTTTTGTTTCATTCCGAGTTTTGCCTTTGTTGTTTATTATTTGAGCAGGAGTGTACAAGGACTGGGATAGAGATCCTGCGGCCTCCTTGAGTTTCTTATACGGCCTTACGAGTTATTTACAATTTAGATTGAAATAATATAATTTTCAGTGCTATAATAATTATAAAACAAGAACAATTAAGATTTAGCTCGTGCGGCCTTTTGCCCAACTGCCAAAATTTAATTAGGCCTTTCAGTGCAAAACGATTCCCCATCCTTGTCCAAAGATCTTCCTTTACTTTCTCATATATTCCAGAATAAAGATGCCTTTCTTGAATTATAGTGAAAATAAATGTAGTTCAATTAACTCCCTGTTTTCCCAATTATTTGAAACGAGCTGTCATATTATTTAATTAATAGACCGAGTAATGGTGACAAGTATTTATTTTTCTTTCATATATTAAAAATACACGATACTATGAAAAGTCCCTTTTTCTCAGATAACAATAACCTGCACTCATTTACTTTATGGATTCACTCAACGGGCTTTTTCTTATCATATCTATTAATAATTATTACAAATAAACTATTATATTTCTGTGCACTAAAAATAGATTTCTAATAAAATTTACACTAAAAATGTCATTTGTATTTTATTATAATTGAACTGTCGGCGGAATTATATCAATTTTAAAATCTTTTGTTTAAAAATTTGTGAAATTTTTACATTTGCTTGAATTTGTTACAGAGACTTTTGTTTGTGCACATTTATAATTTAGAAGTTAAAATACTAATTTCTCAATCGTGGCATAAAAATATACTAATTAACATTTTCATGTGATTCAGTTTCGAATTCAAAACCTCGAATAGAAATTAACTAAAAAATACATATTAATATACCAAATTATTCACACATTTTGAGCTTCCACAAACTTGATATTAAACTCCGATTTAAAAAATTAAAACCTTTAATGAGTATTCGAATCCTTCTATAAGATAAACAGTAACAGAATACGATCTAATTACGAACCAAGAGCCATTGAATATCAATACGGTAACATTCTCTTTTTCATTTTTTCCAATACACTTTACCAACTTTCGATTAGTAACAAACTTATTTAGCGACTCTTCCTATTTGACTTTTGCACTTATTTTCTAACATTTAGACTTTAGAAAAATAAATGAAATTTCAATATCAGCTGAATATGTTTAACGCGCTTAGTTTTATTGTTAGAAATTGGAAGGTCAATAAAGCATATGATGTTAGTTCTTGCATGAATTAGCGTTTGTATGCTTGTGTATCTTGATTTGCAGGTGGCATGGAGTTCCTTGCTTCCCAATAAATTTCTAAAAATTTTCTTAATTTTTAATTTATTTTCCTAGCATTTTAGGAATTGTGTTTTAAGTTTCTTAAATAATATCTTAACGAATAAATTTAAAATAACTGAAAATTGGCTGATAATCATTTATTGAATGATTTATAGTAATTCTGTTTTCTTGGAAAATATCTAAGACTGACACAGAAAAAAATGTATTACAAAAATTTACAATATAACTGTCATGACTTCTAACGATGGTAATCGCGCAATATAAACTGGAGGCTAAAATGTAAATAATTAACATTTTGAACGGCTAATTTGAAACATTTTGCAAATAACGATTTTTTCTTATAAATTCAGTTGCAACAGTCTAAAATTTTTGTAAAAAAAAGGTGTAAATAGTAAGTTTCTTTATCACCATTAAAGATTGTTTCTTCCTAATGATCTTATTTTCTCTGAGTATGGATACCGGTTCAATAATTAAGCTTTCATTAAATTTTTCCCCAACTCGCAAACACTTTCCGACCGTGGAAAGTGAGGTAGGAGTGAACTTTATCTGATTTATTGACTTTACGTCTAAATTTATTTCCATAGTAATATTGTCTATGAATTATATTCTTAAATATTGTCTTTCTTAAATATTGTCCATGAATTTTATTCACATTTATTACTGATAAAGTTTTATGCTATTCTCTATGCAAGAGAACAGAGAAAGACTAAGAGGAAACAGAAAAAGGATATGAAAGTTATTCCAAAATTTAGCAGAGAGTTTCTTCTTTCACAGAGAAATTTTCGTTTTATAATAACTATTTCACACAGCCAAAAGTAAGCATCCAACATATTACATTATTAGCTTTGTTTCTACACCATATCCTTCATAGCGGGAAAGTATCTCAAGTATGAAGATGGGAAGTCAACGTTTTATAATTTAATAAGAAGGAGGCCAGTGCAAAGATATTTCCTTTTAATTACATCCGTTCCCCAGTAAGTTGGACATTACATGACAATTGACTTAATAGGACATATTTTCCTTTCGGCACAGATCCCGGTATTAAATTTTTAGTAGTAGATCACTCGATTTGATCTTTTACTTTCGAGTTATGCTGGATATTCCCTCTGTATGAACCTCAAGAGGATACCAGCGAATCCTGAATATCTTAAAGTAATTTTAATTTCACGCATTAGCAGATTAAATATGTAGCAATAATATTGTCTTATGAATACTTCAAATAAAGTTATTTAACTATATACAGCGTAAATATCCAGCAAATAATTCAAAAATATAATAAAAGGCTTTCAGAATTTTTCTGATGAACCATACAAATTTATATATAGTAATCATGGTCTTGTATTTACTATTTTTTTGTTCTGTGAATGTATTTGTGATAAATCAGAATTACGCGCTAGATTCTTATTTCATTTCTTTACTTATAGCTAATTACCCACTAATTAAACATACCTAGTCACTTTTCGTTAATTTAATATAACGGTTAAAACATTGAGGAGAGTTGTGGAGGTGAGTGTGTAAATCTGAAGCAATTAAAACTTCATGCCCTCACAACAAAAGTATCCAGAAAGCACGAACTTGTTTCTTACACAAGGGGTAAATTGTTGCATGTTATGCTATGTTATATATAGTAAATCAAGAGTTCGCAACACAAAAAGAAAATTCAATAATTTAGAGAGTCTCTCAAATTAGCTTCAGCTTTTCGTTTCGCATTTAATTGGATGCCTGGAAATACTTCTAAAATGAGTTTTAAAAGAATCTTTGTCTGCGATAGGCTTAATTACCGAACTGGTTTTAAAGCGTGAGCAATGGAAGTGTTTATTATCAAGCACTTTTTATCCAAAGAAATACTGGGTAAAATTTTTGACATGAAAATTAATTATCTACGTTATTCTGCATTTTTTATTGCAGTCTTTATCAGCAATTTGCAAAGTTCAGCAATAAAGCATCATATTATATTACTGAATTATTAGATAGTTCTTGACTCAAAATTGCAGGAGAGTCTAAACTACAGGAAAATACATCGTAAGTTTTATTTTCAGAAACATTTTGATACAAAACCAATTAGAAAATTGCCCATAAGTATCAAATTTATGCTTGCTGATAATCGTCATCAGATGTAGATGTATATTATCACTGTCCCATATATTTTCTTTGAAAATAAACGTCTCAGCAATATAATCTTTATCTTTAAGAAGGAAAGCTGCACATTTTCCATGATTTAAAACATTTTTTACTTTCAAATGTTTGCGGATTACACAAGGTGAACAAAAAGTTCGTAGAAACTTTAAAAAATCATAAAAACCGGAAAAATAACCGAAATAAAAACGTTTTGTAGGGTTAGCATCGCTAGGTCACGGCAATTTTTTTTAAGACAAGGAAAAAAATAACCAAAAAGAAATCCGATAGATGGCGCTGGTACAAGCGACTTCGGTATAATATGCAAATGATTCGGTTATAAAAACTTGCGCTCCTTATTCACAACCACAACAAGTGAACATAGATGCTAAGTGCGAAGGAAAAATCTTTGTTGGTGAAGTTGTTTTACGTGAACCAGAAATCAGCACCCTTTTCCTTTGCTGGATTTTTGATTCGCCTGCAATGTGTTATCCCCTGCGGTGGTGGTCATATGGAACACATACTGCTGTAATAAACGATTTGGAGGCAATCTGTTCTTTATTTGCGCTTCTTTTTTTTAACTTGTATACTTCAGCGCCACCTATCGACTGTTTTTGAGTTATTTTTCTTATCTTAAAATCATTCCAGTGACCTAGCAATGCTAACCCTGCAAACAGTTTTTTATTTCGGTTATATTTCCGGTTTTTATAAATTTTTCAAGTTTCTACTGACTTTTTGTTCACCTTGTATGAAATACTTAATGTTATTACATTATCCGATGCTGGAATTTTGCGAAGAGATTAATAAATTTTATTTCTTCCAAGTTATGCAGTATTGGTTTTAGACACACCAAGTTCGCAGTTACTACTTCTGAAAACATTTTCTTTGTAGAGTAATCAATCGAACACCATTTCTAGTGCATTGTCTTTTAACTAAGCCCTCTAACGTTATTTAATTACTAAGGTAGTCACTAAGTACCCTTAAGAACTACCTGCAACAATTCCTGGAATATTAAATATCTTACTAAATAGCAGAGGCTAATCCTAATCTGAAAATATGCCCTTATTGGTATTAAGTGCATTTTCGTGATGTGTCGTCTAAAAGTTAAATAGAAAGATGCTTCATGAAAAGTTAATTTAGGAAAGAAATATAACTATAATTTTATATACATTTAAACAAAGAAGAATATAAAGTGCGTCGTGACTGTGCTTAATCCCTGAAACAGTAATTGGAGTATACCATTTCAATAACAGATGTAAGAACTGCATTCCATTTAAAATCCACCTCGGCGGGCATTTATCTTATTGGATTATTCTATTATGCAAGATTATATTTATTAGTAAAATATAATCTTGCTTATAAGGGCATATTTTCAATTAGATATATATTTATTAGTAAAAACAAGGCTCGTTGACGGTTCAGGAAAAGAAAAGAACCGAAAGCAATTAAATATACTCCATTGCCATGTGGAGTTGCAAAAGCATAATGTTCGCTTTAACTTCTTATTGGAAAGCAAAAAAATATGAAATATATTAGCGTATCTCTAATCAGAAATAATTTTTCTATTAAAATACACTTATTAATAAAAAAATATCAATTGAATATAATGTAGTTCTAAATAATCACACAAAACCCGCTAGTTGGGAGAACTTTGTCGCTAAGGATTTCTGAAAAAGAGTAAAAAGGTTATTTTTCCTTATATTTATGAAGTTTTTAAACCCAATAGATAGCAATTGATATTTTTCCATATAAAAAGAGTTTTTGAATTTAATTGAAGTATATAATTTAGTACAATTGTATTTTATTAAAAATAGTAGAAGCTCATTGCTCTCATATTTGTTTAAACTGCCATAATATCATATCTTGAATATTTTACATTTTGTCTTCCTTAAAACTAAATGAAAATGTTAGTTACCTCTAAAAAAATTATAATTATTAATATTTTGAGATATTTTTCTACAATAAACTAATTTCCATTTAAGTTATAATAAATCTTTAGTGCATAACTAAGTATTAATGTGGACGATATTAACGAAATATCATAAAATGTATGATACATTAAATTTCATTCCAGTTTTTTACTTGAAAGAAGTTTTGAGTAATTGTAGTCTGCCTCAAGCACCTTCAAATACAAGCGGAAAATTATGATCGAAAATTGCGGTATGAGCTTTCGCGTTATGTATGTACAGCTACTAAACGCTTTCACAATACCCCAAGCCCTTCAGTAGAGGATAGAATCGATCCATGCAACTCGCGTCAACTGAGATTTGCTATTAAACGGTTTTGAAATTAAATTTAAACGACAAGTTGCATACGGAAGCTGGCTTGTCGTGAAAGGGACATGTGGCGATATGTTGTAAATATTCATGCCTCTCGGCTTCCAGCCTGGATTTTATGACTAAACGAAGTTTCTAAAGCTTCCTTATACCTATGGTTTGGAAACGATGTTTGGACATTGCGTAGAGTGTGCATAGTGGAATACACGTGTATCAATGAGAAATGCAACTCTTTCAACTGACGCTTTGGGAATATATGGCAGAACCAAATGATTGTCGTTAACATTTACACCGACTCTCTAATTAAACTAGGGATTCTGAATGCTTACAGTTCTTGGAGTAAAGTTTCGAAATAGATCGCAAGGAGATCACGAAAGATGACTAATTACTTTTCCTTTAACAAAAGGAAATTCTTAATAGAATTTTCAATAGTCTGTTATTCTTTACGTCGATATTATCAAGGAACATAATTCCTTAGAAAACGACAATCCCAGACATCTGATATAATCGGTTTTACAAAAAACCAAATTATAATTAGTTTATATTAGGTAGATATGCAAGTATGTGTATTATTAATCAACTTTAATTGAAATTTCTTCTCCATTGAATGAATCAAATATCTGTATAATAATCCTTTATCTGCATTGAAACTGAATTGTCCTAGAATATGTATTTAGATAAATGTATCGAATATTTACTTGTAATTCAAATTTTTCTACTGTTCTTTTATTCGATTTGTCATAAGATCTTATATTTTTCTGGCTTTGAATATCTATTACCTATATTTTCTTATATAAAGGCTTTATCTGAGTTCTCTAATAGTTGTTTAATCTGAGGAAGTTTTTTTTCAAGTGCATAAGAACGCCTTTTACAACATAAGACAGTACAAATAAAATTGATTTATGCAGATATATATTATCATTGAATAATTTGCATGGTTTTTCATGTTACAAATAATGAATAAATTAATTATAGTTCATTTTCAATGATATATATATATTACAAACAAAACGCTCATTATCTCTTTATATAATTTAAATTTCTAAATGTGGGACATTCATATATATTTATAAAGTATATGAGTTCGTACAGTGAAAAATGCAAGGGTTCTATCTGAGTTTAGTGCAGTCAGTTATTTCAGGTTTTGCGTTACACAGCAAAAGACTTCAAAATATGCAGGCTTAGAATAGAGTTCCCTTGTAGTAAACTTCTCAAGTTCCGTATATAGGCACGGGGATGCATATTCCAAGCATATTCAATAATTAAAGTTTGCTAAATCTTACAATTCCTTCTATTATTTAATGAGTTGAACAATTTCTAGATCTGTCGAAAAGTGAGAATCTGCTTTACATTATTAGACGCTGATTTTTCATTACTTATTTAGTTCAAAATATTTGCATATTTTCACCATATCCTCCAGCACGCCTCATCAGTTAGTATATATATTTCAATTTAAAATTAAGGGTTAATTGTGGACAATTTTTTTATTTCATTGTCCTGTGAACCCCAGGACGATATTTACATATGCTTTCATATTTTGAAAAAGTTCAGGACGTTCAATCTAATCATAGCTCAATAATTACTTTCTAAACCTTTAGAGATGGATAAATACTTCTAATTAGAAAAATGCTTTAAGTGCCATAAATAATTACATTTTATGTTGCCTGAGGTAAATAACGTATTGCTCAGAAAATTTTAATTCTAAATTTTTATGCTACATTTTACAATTCTCTCTAGAGAAGTCACTTTATAAAAGTAAGTAACGATAGAAAGTAGAACATGTGTAGAAAAGTAGATCCGAGATCTTTATAGAAATACAGATCCAAGTTCGAACAAAATTGCATAAAACGAAATTTTTCATTTCAATCATATTACTGCGAACCATTGACCTTTGCGATTAGATTTCTCAACATACGTCCCTACTCTTTAATAATATCAACCTACATATTCTTAGAAATTATGCCAAATTGCCTGAAATCCACATATCAAATATCATAATAATGATATATATTTTTTTATCTTCAATTTCAATGATTGCATATGAGATGCAAGAAATTTTAAAGAAACTATATTATATACTTTGCAAACAAAACAATGAATTTTAAGCGAATGAAATCAAATATATTTATAAATTTTAAAAATAATCTTTTTATAAAAAAATGAATTACAACAATTGTTGTAAAAGAAAGCAAACTTAAAAACTAAGGTAGAAATATTTTCAATAAACTCCTTCACTAAATACGAAGCCTGTCAGAAATGAATAAAAATGTTAAATTAAATTGCATATACAATGTATGCATAAATACATACAAACCAAAGGGAATGCAATTTTACCAACTAATGGGAGCCTCATTTCTAAGAAAGTTTTCTAAGTTTTTTCCCCCTTTAAAATTCTTCCCGCTTTTCAGTCTTCACACCACGCGTGGCAATTTATTCAAAATAAATTTGCTACTCTGTTATCCAAGAGCAAATGACGATTATATGCTCTGTAAAAGATGCGTTTAGTCGAAACGAAAGGAAAGGGAAGAAAGGGAGAAAAAAAACTTGAGGGAGATGAGGGAAAAAAAGGCGTGATCGACTAAAATTTATTTCCCCTTCTGTTTTTGTATTCTTGTGCCTTCTCCCTCGAAAAGCTTGAAATTGAAGCTCCACTCACTACAACTCTCATGAATATTTAGAAGGGTTTCGGAATTTGTAGCCGTCTTTCTCGCCTCGAATAAAGACAGCCCAGACACGCATTCGTAATACGATTTTGAAAACCGTTACAAAGTGATCATTTGAGTCTTGGTAGGGTAAAGTGAATAGTATCATGCACTAACTCTTGGGTATTATGAATATATTGAACCGAGACTTTATCATGGAATGTAAATTCTCTGATAATTGCATGCATATTTCTGACAGATTGTCAGATATTAAATTTTAGTCCGTTATTATGTATTTGCTATGCATCTCCAAATTTTGGACGTTACTATTTATCACCGAATAGAGTTTCAATGTAACTTACTATAAAATTTTTCTTTAATTTCATTCGTCAGATTCTAGAAATTATTATTATTATTTTAGAAAAAAGGCGAATTTTTTCGGTATTTTGAATATTCTTAAATTTAAATGCACCCAGCTTGTTCTATTTATTTATAATTTTATTTTATCAAACCCGCTAATATTAAGTAGATATGAAATTATGATGTTAATATGGTCGATGTACAACGTACGCATTATCTTTATTATCCTACTATACTTTTGCTGGCGTTAAGAGTTTTGACACTTCTAATTTAAGTTCCCTGATAGTAAAATGGAAAATAACGCAATTTACACTACAATTTTTAATTAGTAACCAGTAGCAAAACATTTCTCCAATAATGAAATTTGACTAAAAAAAATTAGACATACGTACATGTCAATTCAAACAATTGAAAGTTTTACTTTTATACACTTTAGAGCACGAAATTAACTATATAGTATCAAAAACAAAGTGGTCTATCACCTTTTCTAGAAAAAAATGTGAATAAAAATATATTTCATTTGTAAAGAACGTCGTTTTATAAATGTAGCACTTTCTAGTTGGAATTACACTCAAGGCAGTTATACATAATAACTCATCACAGACAAAAAACAACTAGTTATTTGTATATACCGAACAGAAAATCAAATGGCATATTTATATATCTCAAACAATGATAAAAACTCTAGACACTTAAAGTACATTCCAGATTACTTTTAAAGGATATAGCTCAATTATCCTAATAACTTTGATCCCATTCTCTAATATCTGTATTTTGAGAATCACCTGTTGTTATAAAGTGAGGCAGAAACATTTAGACCGCTCTCAGACAATGGAAGAAAATCACTGCAGTAATCAGTTATTGACATAAAAGGAAACTAATTTGGTATACGAATAAAAGCAAGGAAAAACATAAAGGATCAAGTAGCATTTATTACGAAAGGAGAATATAAAACCAGTGAGCCCATCTTTATTCATGACTTAGTATATTCTGATAAATATTTTAAATTTCTCCTGGGAAATTTGATTGTATCTTTATAATTAATACTCAATACACAGACATTGATTGCAAGCATGTATGCCGAAGAATTACTATTAATTTTATATTCATACGCATATTTAAACTAGCACTTGTAAATTTTCAGAGTGTCCACTCTAAACATGGCCCAATAGATAATTTATAAATGGTTAGAGATAGGCATATGCTTCTAATTGGAAAAATTCTTTAAATGCCGTAAATAATTATATTTTATGGTTTTTGGGTACATAAATGTACTTCTGAAAAAAATTTGAAGTCTAAATTTTTATACATTCTCCCAGTTCTATCAGTCATATTCAGTGAAATATTCTTGAAACACTAACATTTTAAACAAAAAAGTTCCACTGTTCCGCGATTAAAATTGGCCGAGCTATGGATATGTCTATATTAGATAATTTCAATGGCCGCCTCGAGGAAGATTCTCCAAGCAACTCGCAGCGCTTTCTCTTGCTTGCCACTTCTTAGTTTAAAATTATGAAATTCAAACCTTTGTGACTGAGTCGGTTTTAGTCTCAGAAGAATGGAACTTTTACTTTTTTAAATCTTTGTGTACCAAAGGTATTTTACTGAATAGGATTCATAGAACGAAGGTACTCTATAAAAATGTATAGTTCGTGATGTTTTCAGCAGAATATTTATTCTCTTAAACGACAACAAATATCATTCTTAATGCCATTTGAAGCATTTTTTAACTGGAAGTATATGTCTCTATCTAATAATTTAAAAATATTCTATTGACCAATATTATAAAGAACACCCTGTATATAAATAAAGTTTGAATTTGGAAGAATAACATCAATGTTTTATCTCCAATCTTTACCATTCCTTATTTCCAATATTTTGTATTGAAAGATAATAAAGGAAAATAATTTTTAGTAATATCTTCTTGACTTAAATTAAGAAGGGAATGTTTCACTTAAGCTTAAAAGATTTTCACTTGCATAACAGATAAGGAGACATAATTTTCCTTGTTAATCTTATTGATGTGCTAACTAAACAAAATATCAGTCTGTTAAAACGCTCGGTAAATTTAAAGAAAATTGGATTACACATTGAGAATTTTTACATATAGAGACAAGACTTATTTTAGCTCTTTTTGCTGTAAATTACTGTAATACAATTTTGATGAAAAATGTTGATGACTGATTAACTTTAAGAAGTATTCAAATCATGAGTTACATATTAGCATACTAGCTGATTTCTGCGATTTCGTCCGTGTAGTAAAACATATTTGCTACCATTTGTCCACAGTCTTCAAGATATTAATATTTCCCTGTGCAACCCTCCCTGTATACAACATTCTTGGTTTTTCTCTCTGATTTTGAGAACCGGAATTTTCAAAGAAAGACTGAAATTATTCCAGTTAATTAATCAGTAAGTCGAACATAGATATAAATTAAATACAAAATAATTCATTAAGAAAGTATTCGTAAAAGATGAGTAGAAACGAAAAAAATAAATTTTGGGGACAAAAACACGTGAGGAAAATAAAAAGAATTATTAAAAATTGTTTTTGAAAACATTTTGAAAAATTAATTAAGATTATACAGAATGTCGCATGGAAAAGAAATTTTTATCATTGAGAAGCTAATTTTTTGCACTTTAAGATGATGTTAAAATGGATTATGTGCATTAATATGTCCCGAAATTATTGCGGATAATTTTAAATTTAAGGTAATTTTTAATTAATTAAAATTTCTAAAATTCCTATCTTAATGAGCCCCTACTATCAAAGAAGCAACCACCTGCTAAATTTAAAGCTTCTAGTCCTAGAGATTTGGGAGATTCCGTGATTAGTCAGTGAGTGACTTTCTCTTCTACACGTATAGATTTGCACCTGCAGAAAGAGATGTTACTTTTACGTACAGAAAGACACTAAAAATATTAATAAAGTAACAAAATTCTTTCCTTTTAATCATTGTGATTGAACGCAAGGAAATTCCTTTAAAGCATTTTATATACATGTATTTGTACTTCGACGAAATTGGTTAAAGATGAATCAAATATAATGTTTCAGTACATGTGCAACGTAGCTAAATGAAGTCCATTATTCTTATACATTTTATAAGAAAGAAAAACTGCATATTATCAGTTTAAAAAATAAGACAAACACCTAAAGACTCTAAAGCGTTATTAAAAGAAAATGCGTGAGTTTCTTAATACCTTTAATTTTAATCTCGGTGTCTGGGACACTGGGTGTTTGTTCAGTAAATTAAAACAGGATGTCGAACAAAACAGGAAGATCGCAAAGATTCTTTGTTAGAATTAATAGAACTTCGAGCCTATCTCAAATATGTATTAAAAAGTTTCAAATGACCCAGTGTGTCTTATCTATTGTGTGCATGAGAGGAGTCTTATTTCAGATTTTGAAATGTTTTTGGTCTTAATGAGCAAGATATTATAATTGTTATAACGATATTTTGAAGAAAACTTTTTTTTTAAAAAAGACATGGAAAGGACGTGTTTGTAAATTTGAAATTCTTATAAGCAATGACGGCTGAGAAAGTGTAGGAACAACTTGTTAAATCATTAAGATCTTACAAGTAGTTCAAAATATGGCCATGAAGTTATTAAAATAAAATTTAAAATCTGAATTTAATTTAGTTTCAAACACCAGTCGTAAATATTATATGTAATTAAGCACTGAATTTTAAATGAAAGTTGCTTACTTTTATGGATATCTTTCTTATACATATTTTCCTCTAATGATGCGGGAGCTCTTATTTTTTAAAAAATACTCTTATTAGTTACTAAAAATTAATTATACAAGATATATTTTGCCCAAACTATATTAATAATCAAACTATATAATTTCTAAATAAAATTTTAACTAGTACGTCATGTAACAATAAGCCATTATAAGAAAATATATGCTATGGAACTAATTGCTATATTGTATAAGCTTGAGTACTATTTAAGCCAGTAAACTGAATATTTTCCTTTGGAAAGAATATGATTATTCTATTTATTTTGCAAGTGAGAATTGAAGTGGAATTATATATTTATCAAAAAAGCCTATTTTAGCCTATATAAAAGCCTATATTTATCAAAAATTCTATATTTATCAAAACAGCCTGAAAAAATAAAAAATGATTAAAAGTAACTAACGCATATTTGCTTCATACGTAAAAAATAGATTTTACACTTTACTTTACGATCACTTTAACTGAATAGAATAGGAACAGGAAAACGAGTATGACGATACTATCGAAAAAGACAAAATGGGCCCTCAAAGGACAAGTGAATTATTAGTGTCTGAACATTTTGTATTTTCGGTGTACCAATATCGTACACAATGAGATTGTATGACTGACCATTCCAATTACCTTTTCTTAGAGAGCGAAGACGGTATACGTATTATAAATACAATCGCTTTTGTTTCCAACGAGAATCAATGGTAGCAACTGTGACTAAATCGACTTATTCGGCTAACCACCGCCAAGGGGAAAATTCGATTGATTTCAAGGTCTTAGCAATTTCTACAATATATGCTAGGCGAAATAGCTCCCACCGTTGATTAACGCCTATATCTATGTACAGGAACCAACTCACTTGGCGAATTTAGATGTGCTAAAGTTACTTATCTCGTAATGAAAGTAATAAATGAAAATGCGTCCTTTACACTGTAAGAACAATTTCGGAATATTAGCTGTCCCGCTAATTTTGATACTATGATCTTAAGTTTGCCACGATCCTTGGATGTGTTCAACAAGAATAAATGGTAATTTGAAGAAAACCCAGATATTTGTATCTCATATGCACTGTAAGGAAATCAATTATGAACAGTGCACTCAATCTGTACTGCAGTATTTGATTGAGCGGCCACTACACAGGCATTACCATGCTTCGAATGATTGGTTCACTTTTATTTAGTCCATCTGAGATGCGTGCAGTGTACCCGATATTAAATGCACTTCTGAAGAAGAGGAATTATAAGTAATGGAACCTTTGAATGCTAACGCATTTGCAGAGTCCAAGATGATCCATGGCAGACAACTTACAATGATATGGAACATGAAATACTCTCCTGGGCAGAGGTGGGCTAAGGAGAACATAATACATGACAAGCATGCGGAGAGATTATTACTCCCTACGATATACTACGGAGTCGATGGATGCATGCAGGATGCACAATCGGGGATATTTTACACTATATGCATGACACGGGTCTGTAACCGAGATCGGTGTGTTATACTTCCTCATCATGTGCTCGTCATGGCAATGTAGATCCTTTGTATCCGAGTAAGAGATAGCATCTCAATAATGTTCTGCTGCTGAAAAAAATTCTAAACGCATAACAGAAGACAACGAATATGCAGAGCAAATGATATATGCAAACTTGACTTACTTGGCATAATACACGAAGGATGTCTTCTTGATTAAACGCCAACTAAGCAATCCTATTGCGTTTCTAACGTTGAAAGCAAACGAGATGCTCTGTTTCAGCCTGTTACATATGCTGAATTATTTGTTGGTTTAATATTAGCTCTTCCCCTCCGACATCGGGAAGAAGTACATCTTTGAGAAAATCAACAGATACAAGTGAGCGTATGTAGGTTTTAGATCAATGGAACAGGCTATAAAACCATGTTAGATTTCATGTTCTTTGTAGACAACAGATTCCTTTAAAATTGTAAAATCTTTCAATAAATCCCATCTAGTTGTAACGTTTTGTAAAACTTTCTCACGAATTTCGGAGTAAAAGTGTTCAGATCCATAAATGTAGAATGATATATCCCTAAATAAACAGTTTCCATCACCTACAATAGGTATTTTACAATATCTTTGACACGCCATTTTAATGGAACTACAGGGATTATTGATGAAAACAAAAAGTCATCTCAAAATTAAATTGTTTATTCCAAAAACAACTTCATTCTTTCATTTCACAACGCTGCATTCCATAAAAGTTTTTCAACAACAAATAATTTTCTTGTTGTCAATATAATAAAAATAAATGTATTAATTTTAAATTTGCTATTAATTTTAAATTTAATATTAACAAAAAAATAGTGATATGTATCGAGATGTGTTAACAAAATCATCTGCTATTAAAACTAAATTATAGAGATGCCTTAACAAAATCGTCTGTATTAAAGCTGAATTAAATTGAAATGAAATGCAATATAACTGAATACGAATGAAAAATACTATTTTAAACTTACAAAAATTAAGCGGCGCATTCTGATTTGTTAGTTATTTGAAAGAAGTGTCGTAATAAATTGTCGAAATCAGTCCAGTTTTTGAAACTGAGGAACTCCGTTATTTCCTTTAATATATTCCGTTTATTTTGTAATATCTCACGAAAATTAAGGGTTCAGGAGGCAGACGATACTAATCACATATCTAGACATCATAATCTTTCATATGAAATGAAAATTATCTAAATTGGTCGAGTGGTGCGCTGTCTGAAGGTTCTTCCCCATAGAGAATGTGCAGTGGAGTAGTGCTTTTTCAATTTCGTTCGAAAATGGAGGGTGGTGGGTGCAGTCGACCCTTGATAACATATCTAGGCGTCATAAGCTTTCATGTGAAATAAAAATTGACAAAATCTGTCGGGTTATTGTGGCTAGCGAACTGTCTAAAGGTTTTTTTTCCCATAGAGAATATATGGTGGAGAGATGTTTTTCGATTTCGTTCGAAAATGGAGGGTAGTGGGGAGGCCGGCGACCCTTCATGACATATCTAGACGTCATAAGCTTTCATATGAAATAGAAATTATCGAAATCCGTTGAATGGTTGTGACTGGCGAACTGTCTGAAGGTTTTAACAAATTATTTTGAATATGTAGATCAAAAAAGAAATTTAACTGCAATATTTTCAATGAATTTAAAGAAGAGATTTTCAATCAAATATTCAATTAAATGTAGAAATTTAATGTACAAAGTAAAATTGAAGGCTTCAGATTGCATGAATTATTTTATTCTACTCTTACTTAAAAAATAAACGAATTTCATTTTGCTGTTGTATTTCCAATCTATCAAATCTTTCAAATTAAAATTAAACGAAGAAAAATATCCTCCAAACTATCTAAGAAAAATCCTTTCTTTTCTTGACTATCGAGTGCTGAATCAGAATCTTTGCTTCCGTATTGTTTTTCTTCAAACATGTTATACTTCTAGAGGAATATGTCAGTCCTTTTAATCTGAATCTGGGTAATTTTCATGAAATGTAGTTTTTGGATAGTGCATGTTATATAACTTATAAATATGAACACACTTTCCCTTGTATGGGAATGTACATCAGATATATTCTAGATGATACACTTTGCGTTTATAGGAATGAAAATAATTCCATGTTTAATATTCTTAAAGTAAAAAAATTAATTTTATATAATATATTATTCACAAAATCCTCTCATCGATTGCAACTTTTTCTAAAATTAAAAATAGTAAAGAATTAACGAATAAAATGCAAATAAAATCGTTCTGGAAAAATATGACACTTTTCATAACGCTCTCTACAGAATAAATGAAATTCAGTAAAGCAACGCTTATACGTTTCTCATTTATACGCCGTTTGATCACAGTCCCGATTCATTCGTATGCTTTGTAAATCGTTTTAAAAATGCGTCTTTTCATTTTTACGTCAGTCCCTTGAAATTCGTATAAACGCTGATTTACTATATTATAAAAATGAACAAAATTAAAAAGTAAAGTATATTTGAAAACTCCAAATAATAGATAACCAAGAAATTACCCTTAATATCAATCAACAATGAAAAGCGGAAGAAAATCATCTTGTCACAGCAAGATCAATTCAAGGAGCACCCTGACAATTAGTTATCGCCAACTTTCACTAATACATTTCTAACGCTTCATAGCATTTGTGATCAAAATGTGATAAAAACCTGTTAAGTAGTTCTGATATAAATGTATCAACGGAAGCTTCTTCAATTGAAAAATAAAAACATCCATTGGAGCATCGGACCTGGGACATAGAGAATAACCTATTGCGTTTTACCAACCAAGTTACACGGCGACCTGGGGGATCGACGTTTCTGCATTTTGGACCGCATCAAATGCGGATTCAAGATCGGGCTAAGATTTCTACAAAGCATAAACAACTATTGCGTTATATTAATGCTACGTAATATTTGTGATCAAAATTTGAAGAAAATCTATTTAGTGGTTTCGATTTCTATTCATGATTTCATTTATATTTCCTTATTTTTTAGTCTTCTAGATTGGCAGCTGAAGACCATAAACTGTGTTTGCGCGTGAAAACATAGTTTTTAATTAATAAAAGTTTAACTATTCAATTGATTGTCACGAAACCTTTCAGTTCTTTACTCCGCCCCCTGAACTTCAGGAAGACGACAGCTATAATTATGAAAGTGGTGTTTAGGTGTAGTCAAGTGAGTATATACTTAGCGATTAGTCAGCTTAGAGCGCCTAACTGCAGAATTAGATTTTCTGTGTCAAAAACGGTACGATACATGGGAGAAAAAGTCAATGAAAAAGTTGCAGAGCATCATTGGCTTATTAAGAAATTACATTTTGGGGGCAGTAATACTAAGAACATAATTTATAAAACGCACATTCTTTTCACTATTTCCAATACAGTTATGTGACGAAACGTGTTAGACAGAAATAAAATACTAATTATGACAAGATATTTTTATTTTATGTGTTCAAACTGTTGTCCATCATATATCATAGGCATTTGTATCTTTGTTTGAATTTCACGTTGCATGCTTTTTAGCATATTAAGAAGTCAAGCCGCCTCAAGCATAAGTAATACGTTGTTGAATGTCCTGCAGTGTTAGAGAAGAGGTTGAATACACCTTATGTGAGAGGTATCCCACAGGAAAATGCATATTGGGATCATTTTTGTCCGAAAGAAATCAATTTCTCCTTTTGTACACTTTTCGTGATGTCACGGAGCGTCACCGTTGCGAACAAGTGTACCTTTCGCCACATAACAGAATAGGAAATCGTGAACAAACGAATGTTTTAAGTGTTCTTCTCTTGGTATCAATGTTCACTAAGTATATGTTTGTACTAAATCAATGAAGATCTATTACTTTTAAATTGAATCTTTTTCCTATATCGTACGCTATAGAGTTGCTGAATTATTCAGAGGTGCGATAATTGGTCTTATCATGTTGATTGTAGCAATTTTACTAACCGGCTAAGGGTTTCATTGGGCACCCTATATTTATGTTTAATCGAATGTTAAGTCTTTTTGAAAAAACGGATGTCAGAACTAAGTTTTGAAAATGGAAGAATTTATTTAGAAATTAATTTCTGAATAGATTTGACACACACATTGATGATATGATAATATGATTTTTTTGGGATAAAACATGCAAAATATTTATTTAGAAAATTCATTGTTTTTCTGACATAAAACAATGTACTTTCTTGCCTCATTTTAATGCATAGATTTTAAATTTTTCGTCTATAATGTATTCTCCGGAATTGTGTATTATAAACATTCTTCTCATTGCAAGCAGAATGCTCGTCTACAATACTGCGAAAACAGAATAATAATGTGATACATATCTTTGGATATATAATACCTGCCAGTTTGAATAACTTCCTGAGAAGATATTGGAGGATTATTGCTCATGAGATCAAAATCCTTTCAAACGAAAAACAACTTATAATCTTCTTGCAAGTTTCGTTTAAATTTTTTCAACAAGAATGTCTATATTTTCTGCAGCTTATCGTGTCTAGCCATTTCAAAATACTTCTATTTCATATAACTTATACATTTCTTACCAAAGCATTAATCTATGTTTTCTTTCCCGTTGAGTTCCAAATGGTTCTGCGGAAGATTTTTAAGCCTTTTCACTTAGGGTCCTCCGTTCATAGTTTTTTTAAATAATTTATTTCAAATATATTTGTCAAAGGTAAGTCAGAAAAAAGTCATTTAGAGATATGATTAGCATTCTTAAATCATAACATGTATTCTTAGTAATTTTACTATTGAATGATTCTTTCGCAAAATACCCTTTAGTTTATTTGAGTTTATTTACCGTTTCGATGCTGCATGAGATCTGAGTTGGAAATCGCATCATGGAAGCAGGAAGACATTTGGCTCCGATGAATTCAACGTACATCACGTTTGTGAGTGAAACAGCACTGTATAGTTCTGAAGAAGATATGTTGATTTCAAATCATTTAGATAAAATTGCTTTTGGCACAGATATAATTAACTCACTTCTTTGTATGGCAGCGGAGAATTCTAAAGAATAAACAATCTCGATATTTTGTGAATATTGATTCCTTTTCTCAGATCTGAAGCCTATTTCCTTTACCTATTCCTGGATTACAAGGAACTTTTAACCCTTTCCGGACAGGTGTCACTCAGATCAGGTTGGTGCACTTTATGCGCTATCCCGTTTTATCCAACACCCTACGCTTGTTTAATTATACACAACTTTATTTTTTATGGTATAATAAGATTAGAGGTTGAATGGATAGATGACACAAACATACAGTTTAGAGGTTGAGTAGCTATGTTTCTAGTGAACTGGATTGTCCTCCACGTCAGTCTCAGAATCAGATTCTTCGTCGCTGTACTCATTCAATCATTCATCGAGATAAAATGTATCAGATTCGTCCTCAGAAGGTTTTCCTTGCTAAATTATTCCTAAACAGCCAAATATTGTTCTGTAAGTATAATTTCCCGCCATTTCATGACAGCCAGGCTGGGTTATGGAGAGCGTTACATGCACTTTTAAGCACGATCATACCGAACTGACTGATTCATTGTCAGTGGAAACCGTCGGAGGAAGTACAAGGATTGTTATTACGAAGTTAGAGGGGTGGCGAACTTGATAGTTTTTATTCGGCTTATGGTACATACTCACTGGTGCTCTCTATACGTCGTACAGTCGTCAACAAAATAAACGGGACACCTCTGTAACTCTGGCATTTATTATTAGGTCTTTACAAACTACTGTCGATGTTAATGGCTCAAGGGGACAGATTTATTCAAATAAAGAAACTAATTATCCGAGATAATTAACATAGTTAATTAACTGCTATACCGGAATTTTGCCATTACGCCTACCGATTTTTATCTCTAAATCGACTCCCGTCGTGGAATTAGAAGTTTTGACTAAAATTTCGAGAGTTATGGGGTTTTAAAAAATGGCTTTTTCCATGTTAACTGAATTTTAGGAACTTTTGACGATATTACAAAAAATATTATATACTTCTCAAATATTTTTCACTCATTGAAAGAACATTACTTTTTTACATAAAGTCATGAAAAAATTCATAAATAAAAAAATTTTAAACATGGCTGTGAAAAAAAGGGATTTGTAACATAGTAAAATTTTAACATGAGAGCAAAGCTGAGACGTTATAACGCCTGTAACCAAAAAATTACGAGCATTACTAATATAATAGCAAAGGTCTGTGTCTCGGTAACGCTCTGACGTCAACAACAATAAAACTCCCGCCATAGCGCTGCGAGATGTTAAACAGCATTTTTTCATTGATAGAGAACCTAAATTTCAATAATTTTAAATTTAAAAAAGTAATTGTCGTTCTAATTTCAAATTAATAGCTCTAAAACAGCGAAATAAAATTTATCTTTAATACTTTCCGAGAAATTTTAAATTATATTTATCATATATTTCAAATTAATTTCCGTTTTTTAATAGAAAGTAGTATATTACGTCGGTGGTATATCATGCGCGTGATATAGTTTGAACGCCACGATGCATCTGATTATTTATTGCAATCGTGATGATATAATTTGATAATATTTTGGCAACGTTTGACAAGCAGAGAAGGGCTTTATTTTGATTAGGATTTCGAAAAAGAATTCCTTTGAAATTTTAAGTTCTTACTTACGTTTGACAAACTGAGAATTCATGTTTATTGAATTATAATAAAATAGTTAAACAACCAAAAATACTTCATGCGGAATGTTGTTTACCAAGACTTTTTTAATAAAGAAATATGTAAATAATATGTAGGAAAATATTCCCTGTCATCAAACATATATTTATTTGTTTTCAATCAATGTTAAATATTTTTCTCGCATATATATCTATTTAAACACATCAAATTTGACGGGAAATATCTGGAATGAAGAGGCAATTTGCACCCTTCACACCTTGACGGGTGATGTTCCAGTATGTATAATAGTTTCCGATAAATTTACAAAAAACTGCAATTTCCCACTGTTGACAGGTAATGCCCTTTTTTTTGAGGAACGGTGTATTATATTTATTTGAATTTATCGGTCTAGTCTTCATGAGGCTCCTGATTCATGAAAAGTACACCGATAAATGCAAATAATTATAATATACTGTCCCTCAAAAAGTGGACGGTTAATCGGTTTTTTTAAATCTTAATAAACCTGTCCTCTTGAGCCATTAACATGGGCACAGGTTTTGTGAATACCCGATAATAAATACCAGAGTTACAGAGGTGTCCCATTTTTTTGTTGTTGACGACTGTACCTGTCCGCAAAGAGCGTTTCGGATGTAAATTTTCCCTATATAAGTTGAAATCTTTTGTAAAAATTTTTTAAATACAAAAATATTTTGAAGTGTTGGGCAGAGACAATTTAGCTGTTTGTATTATAATAATGTTTATAGGCTGGATACTATCTGTAAATTGCGACTTATATGATTCAAAAATCTTTCAGCAAGCTTTACAGGGAAGGCAGTTATATCTAGAGCTATAATATTTGGAACGTAGTTTTACTTCATATGTAGTAGGTGCTGACAAAGAAAGAATTTTCAAAATTAAAAATAAATATTTAAAAACGAATGAAAATTTTAAAGTTTTTCTTAACATATATAATTGCAGATAAACGATTTTTACTAAATTTCGAAGTTCTAAACATTATCTTTTCATTCATACCAATATAATTGTCGTACAATTTGTTACTTATTTCAATATTTTTTAAAAATGTTTTTAGTATATTTTGAAGCAATAATTATTTATATATATTGTTTTAGTTACTGCATTAACACACATGCACTCTGCGACGATATTGTTCTCTGCGCACATTATCGTTGCTATAATTAAGAGTACATTTTTAAAAGCGATATTAAAGCTAAACGAATCAAGCCTCAAACCTTCACCTGCTGAATGTTTTGGGTTAGATTTTCGAATCTTTTTTTCATTTTTTTAAATATAAGAACTATGTACTTTACATGGAAATTTACAATCAAGAATGGTGTGAAAGGAAGAAAAAATCTCACGAAATGCGAAGCTGTATTTTTTAGATTACAGAGATTGTTTTATTCAAGATAGTAGAGAAATCTCTTATTTTATATTGTATTCGTAATTTCCTATATGTATTTAATTTAATTTAAAATATTTTTGATTTTAAAATATTGGCATTAAAGATGCGGAGTAAGTTTACTATTTTTTAGTAACAAGTGTTGAATGATAATTTTTATTTGCCTAACTTTTAAAGACTTCTGTCACAATAATATGTTATATAAGCATATCATAACTTTCAGTTGATTTTATTTATTTTTCAATGAAAATTACATTTTTTATGTAAGAATTATATGTCTAAGAAGCCTATTTCAAATAAAGAGAATGAAAACCATAATATAAAGTAGTTTTTATTTATATGTCTTGGAAATGTTTCAAATATATAAAATTTATCAGGAAAACAGTTCTGTGGAATTTTTTGTGACTAATTACGGTTTTAATTTTTCCAAACTTTCCGAAAATATTTGTCTGAAAGAAAATCTTGCATATTTTACAATAGAAAAAGTGTCGTGTTTTGGAAGTGTGAAATTAAATTAGTTGCATTTCATGACTTATTTATCTACATGGTTTTGAAAATATTCATCTATGCAGTATGAAGTAAGAAACTGATGGGAATTTGGTGTGTACCTGCTAAGGCGTTATACCGGCATTGGCTCATTAAGGGGAGAAATTTTGAATTTTGAACGAGCGCCTGACCTGCGTCAGGGTGCTCTAAGTGAATGTGCTGGGTGCTAGGCTGTCTAGTGCTGCTGAAAAAGAAAAAAAAAGAGTTGAATGTGCCAAAATAGAAGTGAGGGACGCGGTGGTCTAAGTGACGTCCGTCGCAGAGCCTCCAACAACAGATAGATCCAATGCCACTCACCTTGCCTGTAGGGTATCAGCTCCACCGTCACACCTTGACTTTATTGAACTTGAAACGAAAAGGTTACATTATTTTTAACATGGCCCAGCCCATACAAAAGGCTTTGGGGCTTTGAACAGTAGAGCGGGGCATTCATACAGTGGCTAATTATTTACATATTTCAGATATTTTTACAATTGCTGATGTGTTGCTTGATTACAATTTTTTTCGTCTTGATTAATACAGGTTTATTTACAAGGTGTTGTGCAAAATAGAAAAAGAGAAAAAAAACTAAATCGGCAAAAGGTCCAAAAAGGCTAGTTATTGTCCTCGAAAATGTCCGATTGGTTCGAATAGACGAAGGACAGGATCGATCTTATTTCTTGCACTCTCTTAGGGTGAGACACCGCTTGTGCTAGGTCCAAACCTGGCCTGTTTAGCTTCCGGAGATGCTGGACAAGTGGGCACCAGTATGAAGTAAGAAATAATGCGATTAGCAGCAAGAAAAATCTCGCCATTTATTTCAATAAAAGAAGAATTGAAATGTCAGAGATTTTTGGACAGACACAATATTTAATGCCTTTCAGTGTATTTGAATTAATTCAGTACGCTTCCAAAGATCATTCCAAAGGATTTATGCAAAACACATAAAATTCCTTCAAAACGAGAAGCAGTTTATGATCATATATGCACTAACTATTTCAAATACAATAACTATATTCTCTACACCAGTGGTGGCGAACCTGTGACCCGTGGGTCAGATACTGACCCGTGAAGCCTTTTTAATGACCCTCTCGTTTATTTATTCACACATTACCTTTTTATAAAATTTTTATCTCATAAAAGAGAGGACATACAATCGAAAAAATTCAAAAATTAAAGCACAAATGTGTCAAATTTATAAAAAAATATTTCCAGGTGGATGTTGGCTTACTGATTTTCCATCGTACCACTACATCTGTGTATATGACTCATGACAGTCAATCATAAACTTGGCGGGCATATCCGTTGCATCGTAGAACGGGGATGTACCAGCTTGCAGTGCTGAACTAATTGGCAACCTTGGCGTACGCCTCTAATAGTACTTAATTCAACTTTATTATTAAGAGTAATAATTTTTTTATTATTAAATTTTCAACAACAAGAGGAAATGTAAATTTTTTTTACGATTTTAAAAGCGAGGAAAAAACCCGTAGTGGTGTGATAAAAAGTACGATGATTACCAACACCCTGCCCCCATTTTCCAAGTTACGCCACTGACTTAATGGCCCATGGGCTGTTATTAAAAAATAATGAACAAAATTTGACCCACATCTGAAAAAGTTCTCCATCACTGCTCTACACTATAGCATGCAGATCAATTACTTGTGTTCCTTTGGTTTTTTGCGTTTTGTGTTTTTGCTCTCAATATTTTTGTGTTTTGTGTTTTTGCTCTCAATCTTTTTGTGTTTTGTGTTTTTAATGTTAAGCTTTTTCTGTTTTTGCTCTTTGCGTTTTTGCTCCTTATCTTTTTGCTCTTTATCTTTTTTTGAGTTCATTGTTGTTAACGGTGATTTAGGGTTCTTTGTAAATTCTTTTTCAATGTAGTTCATTTCTTTTGTTTTATGTTTCCCATCCGGCCTGTGGAAGACCTTATACCCTCTTGGCCGGGTGGGTTGTAATTAAATAAATTACTCAAGGTTTGTATTTTACAAATGATGTGATATTTTCATTAGTTCGTAATGTTTTTGCCCGTTGTAGGAAAACCTTTCTAAATAAGCATATTCTTTAAGAAACATCTTATACGTGAGTTATAAGTTTCTGTACTAAGTGTTTAGAGGTTATTCACATATATTATGTTTTGAAATCAATATATTTCAAGCACATTGATCCATGAGTAGCCATAACTTTGAATCGAATGATTAGATATCTGATTAAAGTAAAAGTTTTTTCTTTTGCTGATCTCTTTTTCTGTAAATTGCATATCGAATTCTTCCATTATGGTAAATAATTCTTCGGAGAAAGGATTTAAATAATTGCTTTCATACCCATTTTGAATTAGAGGAATAACATCACTTAGTAAATGAACATTTTTGTACTTCTATTTCTGCCATCTTTACTTCTAAAAAATGTCCCAATTCAATTAAAGAGTTAAGCAAATACGTAGTAAAAGTTCAAATTTATTATAAAATTCATATATATATAAATGTGTTCCTCATATTGAATACAGAAGTTTTATATATCTCATGAACTTAACACTCTGACGCACTTTAAGATAATTCCTAAAATACATCCAAGTAAAAATAGGGGCAATCACTTGACAATAATTTTGATATACTTAAATCTGTGCTTAATATTCCAAAAGATGCATTTCAAAATCCAAAGACATTTGTTAATCTTAAAAGTAAAATTTTGCCAGAATGTAGGAATTCTATTGAATCCAGAAATCTAAAATTGAGGAAGTATAAATTCTAGAGTTCAATAAATATTCACAGCAGAATATAATATCTTCATTACTCTTATAAAGTAAATATAATGCAATACTCTATCAGAACGTTATGAATTTTAAATTGATTATATACATTTTTATTTCTCTCAACAGTAACATACAACTTAAATCTAGGATCATAAAAAGGACAGATAATCCTCTAAAGTGTATGCTCATAAAGTATCGCTTCGTATTTCTTAATGATATGGGAAAGACCCGTCAGAAAAATTCATTTAATATTACTTTTTTCCAAGTAGGAATTTCAGCTCATAATTTCGAGAAAGAGAAACTTTAAGCAATTATCCTGTCAAAACTTCAATCAAGTGTCCACTTATTCTGCATATTTCCTCTGGATATTTTAAACAATAGCCTGTGTGGTTGTCCATAAAGTGAACTGCTAATTGTTCTCCAAAAGTGAAGTCAGGTATAAAAGTAATTTTTAAATAGCGTCCGGAAAGTGTCGGAAGAGATGTCAAAGGCACAAAGCTATTCTAAAAATAGCTTGCTTGCTGCCAATCAACATTTAACTTCTTTTGATCTCAATTAAAGCAAAGAAGTTTCCTTCAGTTTTAAGTGGATCTTTCAGCAGTTTATTTTTTTGCAGATACTAAATTGGAATTCAGTCAAATAAAATGCTATTTTTGGTCGTAAACTAATAACTTGTTGTTCTGCCTTATCGAGTTCAAAGACTGTTTTAGTAATATACTATGATACAGAAAATTTTATATACTCATGGGTGATTTCCAATTCAGAAAATATCTTATCTGTGAAAACAAGATTTTCTTAGAAGAACTGAATGTTCTTAAATTAACATATTTTGAAGCAAACAAAATGTGACTGTAACTTTTTCTCATGAATACTGACTTTGAAACTCATGTGTCAATATGATATTTTACATAAAGGGTGGTAGAACATAACTCAGACACTTAAAGTTTTATTATTTTTTTCGTAAAATAATTTATAGTCCCTTCGAAATTTATATAACAACAATCTATGAATTTGGGTGAACTTATTTATAAAAACTCACATATCTTAGAGAAAATCTACATTTTCTAACCTGCTGGTTCTTTAATTGTTAATTTTACATTGTTAGGGTCAATTGCCAAAGTTCTCTTGAGGCGTGACAAACACTAAAACTGTAAGTTTTCTGCTATGCACTAGTTTCACGTTTTCTACAATAACTTTTCTTAAATTCAAAGTTAATATAATTTTATACAACTAATGAGTTTACTTTTGGAGGAACTAAATCTTCTGTATTTCATGGCATAAATTCCTCGCTATTAGAGTGATTCAAAACCTTCCACGCATCTTTTTGGTAAAAAAACATTTTTGTATGTTTAATATTTTAGTTTTTCACTGTCGAATTAATTTTAGAGAATATAATTTAATAGTTAATTCAATCACTACTTTTTAAAAACTGTAAACATGATTGGTTTTGAATAATGTTCCTAATCTATGATATAAAACTGAACTGAGAATATAAAATCTTAATACTATTTTCGAATCTTCAGGTTACGGGCTGCGTAATATTACAATAATACAGTTTAGTTTAGTTACATTAACGTCCCGTTTTGAAGCAACACGAGGGCTATTTTGGGACGGACCTCGTAATTTTGAACCTCGGTCAGATGACGAGGACGACACCTGAACTGGCACCCCCCTCTCCAAACTTCCACCAGCAGGAACATTTGCGATACACTGACCCAGGAGAGAGACCATAACTGACTCCAATGATGTCTCGTGTTACTTCTATCTTATTATATTGAAAGACTGTTCTTACTCTTTTTATCTTTTACCATTTTGCCAAGGACTTTTCACTTGACATCTCCTCTCAGGATTGGTTTTTATTTCACACTTTCTACAGTTCAGCATTCTGTGCTCTTGACTTCCGGCCTGCTGAGTCTTTCTTTTTTTTATTATTTACATGAGCTGAGCTTTTTAAGAAATACTTTTTATTTTTTATTTAATTTTTCACTGAATGACAGTTCTATAGGTTTATAGCGCTCTCCACTTGTTTATGCGTTTTTTGAACTTATTGTACCCTGTCGGTTCCTTGGTGTGGGATTCTCTCGGCGCCCTATTGCAGCTATTGGTCCATTGGCCCCGACAATAGATGACTGTTCCAATTCCCGAGTTTCTCCGCAGTTCTGGAAACCAGTTGCCACGGCTATGCATTCTACTTTTTGACCTTGTTTTTATCTTTAGACTACAAAATTTCATTCCTTTTCCTCTCCCATTGGCCGTTTTTATCCTGTATAGGACATAAAGTAATTTTTAACTTGCGCAGTTTTACTCAAAAAAACATTCTGTAACTGATAATTTGATATTCCCTTATACGCGGGACGTGCATTACCGTTGACTAACGGAATTTATTCCTCTCTATCTCAGAAGTAATTATTATTATTATTATTAATTTATGTATTTTTAATTCTATGTTTGGTACAGTTTCTATTTGTGTTTTGTGTGTCGTTTGATGTGTAATATTGTTTGTGTATGTTTTGTTTTTATACTATGGGGTTTCAATATTTGACCTTTTTATATATCTGATTTTTACTGCTTTTTCTGTGTTTATTTGTTTGTTTCTTTTTCAATACTTATCTATTTTTATATATTTTTACTGTTCCTTGTTTGCCCGAGCAGTAAATCAAGCTATTTTCTCCCCACCGAGGTGGGTCGAACCATGTTTACACTCCCAGCTCTCTTATATTTAAAATTACTGCCCCTGTTCGGACAATGCCTGCATCATTTTTTTTTATTGTACCCTATGAATCCCGTCCTCCGCATGCTGGTGGGGGTCTCCCCACTGGTCCTCTACCGACCTTACACCCTTTTTGGGTAGGCCGGGTCAGTGTGGGCATTTTTGCGCCACACCAACGGGAGGACGTTTGACCACTACGTATGATTTAGCGTGCAACGGGCCCCATACACGGCGGATCTTCGGTGGAATCGGGTCTCGAACCTGGAACCCTCCGGCCCCAAAGCCGTGACCTTACCGCTAGGTCACCGCGGCCCTACAATAATACAGTGAGAGAACAGTGCAAAGATATACTTCCAACTGACGCCACAGTTTCTGTTACTTCAAAATTCCTTTTTATTTGCATTATATTTGAGTTTTATCACTACTAGATTAGTTATTCACGTGATTCCGCCTATTTTATATTTCGGCCATTTTTTTAAATTTATCTTCAATAAAGAGAGTGTATTTTTCTTTTTTCAGAGTAAGAACTTGTCCGAAACAGATCGAAGATTTACGAAACATGTAATTTCTTCAAATTGATCATGATAATATCTGGTATATCAGATTAGATTATCACAATCAAAAGGGATAATTCGAACCATATCCTGTTCTCCAATAATATTAATTTCATCAATAATAATAATATACACAGGGTGACAATTATTGAGCGATATTAAATAAAAAATAAAATTTTCAAAAACTACTCAGTTCAAAATTTTTTTTCATATTTTAAAAGTAACTACAGATATTCCGATTTAGTTTATAACATGTTTGATATACCTGCCATCAATGGCTATGACGTGGCGCAAACGAAGATCAGAACACTGGTAGTGTCGATGTATCGACACTTATATCTTATTTTATCTTATTTTTGATTGTTGCACTTAAACCGGTTGTCTTCAGCTTCTACTCGGTCGCAAATTTCCTTTGAGGCGCAATTGGGCTGTTATTGCTCGAATAGAAGGTCTTGACGGTCGATATATGCTCAGGAACGCTGTATTTCGACATTTTCAACGAAAAATGAACAACAGCAACAATAAGAGTGCGCATGCTGAAACAAAAAAAAATCCCAACATGCCCTGCATTCAACCGCCAAGTTTCAACTGAATCTCGCCAACGGTTCAAAAGTTATCAGAGTTTTTTTTTTTTTTTTTTTTGATATAGCTCAATAATTGTCACCCTGTATATTTAATATCTCGTTCTCCAATAAACACAAAAGTTTTAACTAGCTATTTATGGTCAAAACAGCGATAAAAATTTTACGTTCGTACATTTCTTCAAGAATTTAGTAAAACTCAACTCCTTTTCCATCATAAAATGACTAATCGCACTTATTTAATCTTTAGAATGAGAAAAAATATTTCCGTGTAATGTACTTGGACGTATTTATATTAATATATCGCATATCAAGCCAACATTTATGCGTTTTTCTATTTCTCAAAATATCCGTGTTTCTAGATGCAATTATGCTTTCCAAAAAAACTGAAATAGAAACAATACACTTGCTATATATGATATTGCCAATTGTCAAGTTTTGGCTTAAATTTATCCGAAAATACTGTATTGTACTAAGAAATAATGCTTTGTTTTCTATGCATGTGTCGCGCTTTCGACCGGTTTGCATAGTTTAGTTTAGTAGCTTTAACTTCCCGTTTCGAATGTACACGAAGGCTTCTGTGGACGGACTTCTGAATTTAAATCATATTCAGACGAAAAGAACGACTTGTGAACCGGCAATCCTTTTCCTGACTTCCATTCCACCCCAGGGGGAAGTCAATGGAATCTCGACCGTCTCGAACAGACGCAAGTCCCGTATACATAGCGGTTCACTCGTAGAATCGAGAACGAAGCCGTCTCGAACCCCGGGCTTTGTCATGAGGCATCGTGGTTTGCACATGGAAGATGAATATCTCTTTTAGCAATTACTTTCAAATGTCTTTTTCTAAGACACCTTGTATTTAATTCAATTATTAGGTTAAGTGCATTATTTATTATTAGTTATGAATTTCATGGGGATTTTCAAAAAATAATAAATGAATTGCTGCTAACAGTTCCTTGAATTCAAATTATGAAATTTCGAAAATTTAGATTAACTTTTTTAGGAGTGTGAAGTATTTATTTAAATCATTCTCTACGAAATACTATTTTGATTATTGTTCTTAATTAAGGTATATTGGCTTATTATATGTACGAGTTTAAATACAAAATTAAGTTTTCTCAAAAGCATGTAACTTAATATGATAGCATAATTAATGAACTTCAAGTTCATTTGGAAAGCATTCCATTCCGTTTCAACAATTCAAGTAGTTTAACACTCTGAGTGTTTCAGACGTATTTCTACGTTGACCTTGTACTACCCCAAAAGCGTAAAACATGCATTTCAACGTGTGGTCGAAAACACCCCTAAATCGGTTTGCACTGAATTTTACGTTCATTGTGAACTGTCTCTATAGTGTAACACACGTATTTTTCCGAATTTCTTACCACCTTTCTTGGTTTGACATCTTGATTGATTATCTGGGGAGAGCAACGGTCAGCACAATGAAGACTGATAAGGATGTACTTACTGCAAATTAGGGATGTCACAGGATCCGAAACCCCACTCTCACCTGTAGTGTGTGGAATTTTAATGCTATTTTCATTGAGGTTATCTTTCCGGAAGAATTGCAGTGTCGGATTTTTTTTTGCATTGTGTGTGTCGGAATTTGGAATCGCATTCCGGATTAGTTCGGTTTAATGTCAGCCTGGTTTGATGCTGTATTATGTTTCAAGTGCTATTCTTTTATTCTTCAATTTATGTGATATAAGATTTTTTTCAATGCCTCAAGGCTTTAAAGGTCCATATCGAATGGTTACGTAAAACAGATATTGTGGTTTAAGTAAAACAGATTTTGTTCCAATACCGCATTCAAGCATAAAAAAAATTGAAAGCCTGGGATTTTGCTAAGAAAATCTGCTATTTATATATACTTGAACAGTGTTCTTGAATCAACACATTTTACCCACGTTCAACTAGTTTTATGATATTAATGTAAATTCTTTCATATTAATAATCTCCATCTACTCATTTTCCCTTTATAAAAATAGAGTAAAATTAAATTTTTGTCAAAAAATAGAGCAAATTTTAAGGTATATGAAAATGATGCATTATTTTTATTGTTTTATCTTTCAGATCAAATCGAGAATTTCAGTTTTACAATGATTATTTCACTATATAGATTTGATTTTTATTAAAAAAATTAATTTTTAGGTTTAAGTGTAATTTTTTTAGACTAGAACAGATTTAAACTTCATTATTACACAATTTAGAAAAATATCTTTTAAATTCATAAAAATTACAATGAAAAAATTCATTCCGAAAAATAATTATTATTTTATTAAATAATTATTAGTCGGAAATTTATTTTAGGTCACTCTGAACTGAAAAAATGACGTACATGGAAATAAACGTTAAAGAAAGTGGAAGAAAATTTTATTTTTTACATTGTAAAATATTTTCTTTTTGTTAAAGGCAGGGGAAAATATAGTTTAGATGAAAACGTTATCGACTAAATTTAATGTTTGGGTGTGTGATCTTATCAGACTTTAAATAATTTTATTATGAAACTGATAATATCTGCAGCCTAACTCTCTTACGTTTATTTCAATAATCAATGAAAATGTTTATTTCTTGCTTAAAATAAAAGTTGACAAAAATATTTCTCAGAAAATATTTTACGAATACTGTATTTGCGCATTAGTTCCTTGAAGCACAATTTTTTTCCTGGTGTGTTATTAAGCATTCTTCTATAAATGATTAAATCTATATAGCTAAATTGAATTGCTTTCGGTAAATGCCATGCCAACTGCAAGTTAAATTTTCATTAATGCTCTGAGAAAAGAAATTCACTAATATATGTTACAAACCTTTAATACATCCAGATCCACTAATAACAACTTTGAAGACTGTTCTTCCAGTAATAATAGCAGTCTCTGGCTTTCGATTATTTCAAAATATTACTGTCACATGCCAGATCATGTGTTTTATCGCAATATCTTGTGTGTGTGCTGTAATTTGTAAAGTATATTTTTTTTAATAAAATTCTGATTTATATATACGTTTTTATTTTCATTCTGAACTGTAATGGATAATAATGAGACTGTTATTTATTTTCCAAGTTGTATGATATATTTGAATTAGATCTATAATTTTATTTTTTAAAAAAAAGAGTAAAGTGTCAGTTTTATGTTAGTTAAATTTCCTTTATATTTGGTATGAAAAGGCCCAAAAATATTTTTGAATACCACACCGACAACGTCCAAGACATCTATAAATTGTGAAAAGGCACCTGAATAATTTCGAATAGGTGTTAGATTTTTCTCCTTATTCTTTGATTTTGTCAAGTTTGCAAAAAATTGTCTGTAGAAAAAAAATTCAATAATTTTTTTATTTCGTAGCTAGCGCATTTTCGTAAAATTGATAGAAAAAAAGTTTGATCGTTTTTACTTTTTAGTAAACGAAGCATAATACAAAGTGAAAGTATTATAATCGTCGGTCGTAAATTTCAACACGAGATTTTGATTAATCTCCACGTTTTAGACCTCCCTGAGACCGAAAAACACAATTTTGGAATGTTGTTTGTGAACATGGTAACTCAAAAACGGTTAAAGCTAGAAAGACGAAATCTGGTGTATGGACTTTATACAAAATTAATATATTTCAATCAATTTTTGGATAAAGTCCGTAAACGGGAAATTTGTCTGTTAGGGTTCATATGAACACGACAACTCAAAAACTTAAATAGCTAGATAGATAAAATTTGGTACACATTTTCAAAAATTAGGAATGTAGGTCCGTATTAAATTTTGGACGAAATCCCTCGAAACGTTGACTGTCTGTCGGTTTCTGTAATCGCATGCTTGTGAACACTATAATTCCCAAACGCAACGATTTAGATAAATGAAATTTGGTATGTGGTCTTTTAACCCTAATTGTCCAATTTTCGTTTCAGTCGAGTAAAAAAAACCTCTAATGCCCCTGAAACTCAATATGCTATTACTTTTCGATAAAAAAATTATAAATAAAGAATTAAATTTAATTTTGAAAAATTCGCGACTGCATGCTCTAGTATTTGGACTATAGTATCAAAGTTTCAAATTTCAGGTGAATTAAATTTACGTTTATTATAATGGAAGATAATCTCTTGCGTACTAAATAAAGGTATATGAATAAGCTATTTCTTCCAACATTTAGTGCATTGGTTTTCTAAATGTAATCTTTAGTTTGAGGATTATTAACTCGCCCTCTTAAAAAGCATATATAACAAGTTTCAGTACAAAAGGCTTATAGTATATTGTTTTATTTAAAACATTATTCAGGGCTTAAGAAGATTATTTATAATCCTTCATATGTATTCATTATAACTGGCTATTTTGGAATATAGATTATTATGTGACTATCTATATAATAAATGTTTATGTGCATACTTAACGGATTAAGCCAGTTAAGCTCCGTTTATATTTGTGATCGGCTATAAAGTCTTTACCTTTTATCGTATACTAAATTAAGAAACAATATGAAAAGTTTTATAGTGCCATCAGAGATTAGTAAAATATGTGTAAATGGCATTGTTGTTGATCGTTAAAATTAAGGAAATAATTTTTACATTCGTAGATTAATATGCTGACGTGTAGACTGAAAATAAATTGAAGTCAAGAATATAAAAAAGACAACTAATAATATGTAGTACAGCCAATATCTAAAATACAACTATTAATAAACATCAAATAAATTGAAGTCACAGACCTCTAAAGAATATCAACTTTCATGCAACTTCGATGATGTTCATATTTTTAGAAACTCACAACATGAAAAATAAGTAATATAGCCTTCATTTTTTTCCCCAACGGTCTGGCATTTGTCTAGTCTAACGGTGTTTATTTTTGTCATCTGGTGTTATGGACACGGGCAGAATGAGGCATCTCGAAGACATGAAGTGTAATTTTGTCACAGGACAGGTGGGATCTCCGAAAGCAGTAAAACCTAGTTTGAATAGGTTCCAAGCTGAATAGAACGGATTCTTGCGGTTAGCCCGCCCCTCGACGTGTGTTGCTGATTGTCCACAGTTCAGAGGGGGGAAGAGATTTGATCCGCTGCGCTTTTGGGAAAATCTTCTGTTGGGAGGAAGATACACTTTTAAAACAGATAAAGGTTCTGCAGCGAATCGCTTTAGAAAGAAGACCGAACCACTCAGAGAGTTAAATATTCTGTGATAATTAATAGCGTCTAAAATATAAAGGCCCCTTTCGAAATTGTAACTTAATATATTAATTTGTAAAATGAACTACTTATTTAATTGTTTTGATTAAATGCATTATTAATTAAATCTAATACTAATTAAGTAGACAGTAAAATCCAGTTCTTAGAGATCAAAATTACAGAAAATACTTCTTTCAATATATTTCATAAAATACTCTGTATATAGTCTATCGATTAGAGACTCTTGAATTGATGTTTTTCTCATGCGTACTTCTATATTTATTTATTTATTTTCCTGTATTTTGGATTGTACATCGTGACCACTGAAAGTCTGTGGGGTTAGAAAATGTCACAATTTATTCATTTTCATTTCTATCAATATTTCTTTTCTTTTTTTGTGGATTATAGGTTTCGCATGGAAATTAAAATATCTACATATGATGCCCAGGAAAAGAACGTGTAAAACCCTTTGAACTGTTCTATCCTCGTGAAAGATGAATTATTAAAACTCAAGAGAACATACGGGCAACATTTTTTTTGTCAGGGTATCTCGTAGGGTTGTTTATCATACAGAATTCGTAAAATTCCGTTAATTATAGAACCGAATAAAATAATAAATAATTTACTAAACATTCATGTACAAGTTATTTCTGTTTTATATCAATCAGTGCTTAGTAGTCACCCTGCATGAATTGTACAAAAACTTGGCCCATAATTTCAATATGATTCACTTTCTCTAACGACCAAAAATATTTATTTTCAATTACAACTTATTTTTTACCTTCATACCGATTCACCCATGTAGAACACCTCAAATACGGGTATGAGAAGTTGCCGTAAAAGTAAGCAGTTTCTTTCCTCCGTGGGGGTACAATAATGACTGTTTTGCTGTGTTGGGCCCATCGCTGATGACTGGTCCAATAGAGCCAAGGGAGTGAAGAAAGGACAAAGGAGTCATCAGAAGGTCTATTATATCCGGCCACAGTGCCCGAATTATTTTTCGTCATGCAGTGACCTCCAGATGCTAAGGGGGTAATTCTTATGGTTACTATTTATTATGTCCTCTGTGGGGGGGGGGCATTAGTACGTGGATGATAAGTGGTCCATCTCAGTAGGCTGGTTCTCAAGTCCTCAAGAAATACAACAATGGTGGTAATAATCATTGCCGATGAAGTAACGTAACTCCTTCGGAAGAATTGATGAATTGGAAAGTGATGACAATCTTGCAATTGGTGACAGTACTCGTGTTACTTTTCGCGGTGACCTAATCATTCAGATTCACCGAATGGCTCAGGCTAGGTGGGAGGTGACCATTAAATACTTACCGCCAATTATTTTAGTCCATAACGCTCATAGTAGGTGAGCGTATCTGTTTTTTAACTCGTTTCTTTCTAATGTAGATTATATATGTTCGTAGTGAATGTGGAGCTGCTTTATGTATGGATTATACTTCCAATTCTTCTATGTTAGTTCAAAGGCAGAACAGATAGAAAATCAAATTTCCATCCATTCCAACAATTTTCATTAGAACCTCGATGTCGAGACAGTAGAATCTCTGAAGACTAAAGGCTTGAAATCTGATAGAAAACATTTACTGTCACGTGGCTTTGATGCATAAATAATCTCCCGTAATGTATGAAATATCCTCATATTGGTGTATCTTGGAAATTATTAGCATACCCAAATTTAATACACGTATATCTTTAAAAGGGTAGTTCATTCAATCCAATCAACTATGCGTTTTCTTTTATTTATAAGAAAAAAATTAAACTGTTTCTTTACTTTTCATATAAAATAATTTATATTTTTATTATCTTTAACATAATTTCCAGATTCATTCTTAAATTTATGAGTAACTCATTTCAGTTTACACACAACTTTTAAAAATGAGCGAGAATAAAAAATTGAGCAAAGTCCCTCAATTTAAGATACTTCCTAAGCTGAAGATAATTAACAATAAAAATGTAAGTGCCTATTATTAAGATGAATTATATACGATTTTTTTCTCTGAAATTGGCGAAGACTTTTATAAACAAATTATTAATTCCTTCGGGATATATTAGAATGTGTAACACAAACAAACTTGAAAGAATCACTTTCATTAGCATTTAAGAACAGCATCGATATCATATATCTAGAAAATAGCGAAACTAGGTTTAACTATACTATGTTACGTTTGATTTATGTCAATATTTTCTATTACATTTAAAGTCCCTTTCAAAGAAGCTTCTCCCATTTTTGCCTCTTGTATCATTTTCCGGATTATGGCGTATGCATTTAATACCCTAATAAATCACCATTATCTTCTCAATAACAGGATTAACTGCTTTTTAAATCTTAAAGCGATATTTCTTTATTTTAATGCCTTTTTTCCGCTCTATGTATTTAGGAAAATACATCACTTAATTTCTAAATTTTTTCAAACATTGTAATCCTTTACAACAATGTAGCTCAGTTGTCTAGTTAATTAAGACAGAATGGTGTAATATCAGCGTAATTGCTTTTCATAAAAAAATAAACTCTGTATTTTTATTTCTAAATACATTTGTCAACTTAACGTAATAAATTTTTCCAATTTTTAAAACTATTTTCTATTTTTAATGCAAATCTGATTGAGAGAGTAACATTATTTTCAATATAACGATGCATTCAGTAGAATTTCAAGAAAATCCTTGAATAAATGTTAAAAATATAATTATATTGTATAATTTTGCATTTATAACACGTTTATTGGCTTAAAAATTTCTTATGTCATAAAAATTTGACTTGTAATTAATAATTATGTGAGGGTTGGGAATGCAATACGGCAAACAAACAATTACAACCGATACAAGATCGGTACTAGCTTTAAATGTTTTTAGGTCTTCGGTGCTGTCACCAGTGTTGTCTGCAAACTGTTTCTATGTGATGAGAAACTCATAAAGTACACGAAGCTGTACCAGTGCTGTTGATGGCTTGGATAGAGCGATCTATGGCTGCATCCGCGAACTTGCTCTTCTGGAACATAATTCTTATGTTAAATCTCTCCCAGATAGCAATTTTAGTTTGCAGCAAGTTAACGAAAGCTCCGAAGTCACCATGAAACGAACTTGCAGCAAGCTTGCCACAAGCTTACAGTGCAAACTTATTGCAAATTATAGCAAACACAGAGTACGAAACACAACCCGGGATAGAACTTGCAACCTCCCGGTTCCGAAGCGGAGACGCTAACCATTGAGCCAGTTGAACTCTGAGAGTAGAAGATAGATTTCGCGAATACATCGTTCGATTCGATTCGTATACGATTTATTTTTAACTATTTTCTGGATTTCATTAATTTTTTGAGTTGAGAATATGATTTGAAGTCAAAGAGAGAGCGATTTTTGCTAATAACTACGTTTTGCTAGTAGAATAAATTATGAAATTAGAGTACAAAAGTAATTACTTTAAAATGGGACAAAATGTCTAGTTATTATTATTCAACAAACACTGACTGTTTTTTAGATTTAATTTTGTTTATAAACGTTAAAATTTCAACATTAAGAAAAAGGCGATATAGTTTTCTTTAAAGTGAGAGTGATACATTTAGTAAAAAGATGGAAAATGTTTCAAAAAATTTTTTTATAAAAAAGTTATTTTTTCACAAATTATCATAGATTTATTGAATTAATAAAAAAGAATTACGGTCTAGGAGATGCTATTAAAAATCGGATGTTTTTTAAAACAGAGACAAAGATAATTATCTCTTTATTGTGCTATCTTTGCATGAAGCTTGTTTTGCAAATTTGCTGCAAATTTGATTTGCAAGGGAGGTGGCGCTAGTTGTCACAGCGAACTTGCTACAAGTTCGATTCAAGTTTGACGCGTCAAATTTTGCCATGAAAAGTCAAAATCAAACTTGTTGCAAACTTACGTGCTATCTGGGCTAATTCATATAAAAATTGAGTTTATCATGTTTTTAAGTTTTTGTTCTTTTTTAATATACGTTATCAACTAACTGTGAATTAGCTCTATCTATTTCAAACAACCATAAAAATAACGTTAAATCTGCAAAGAACGTCCTTTTTTTCTGTAGCTGCTTTATATTCCATATCCATGAACATCAGAGATTAAACAGTCGTTTTTTCTTCCAGCCAACATGAAGTCCAGATGACCTGCAGAAGGTGAAATGGGTTAGCTATTATTAGAAAGCAACAGAGAGTAATAAATATATGTGACAACCTTATTTTATCTTAAATTTGATATATTTGAGAATTAGGACACTGTATTAAGTGCCAGTACATACTTCAATCTGATAGATCTCGTCATGTGGCTACATTTAATAACAAATGAAACGATGAAAGTGAAATGAATAAGAGTAGCCCTCGTATAACATAGTTGTTAACTTTCTACGATATTCGGGATTAAAACTAAAAATTATACATAAAAGGGAGAGAGACTTTTAAAAATTCAACTCTTATTATGTTTTATAAAGAAAAAAATATGACAAGTTAATGCATTAAAATATTATATATAAATATGTTTTATATGTAGAAAATATTTTCGATGTCATTAGCGCTAAGCAACATTAAATACGGGCGTTCTTTGTGATCAGATATCTTTAGTTTCTGAATATTTTTAGCACTTCATTGCTTTGTATTTTATAATATAAATTTGTTATTTTTGATGAAATTATTTTATTTCACACTTTCAGTCCCAGTGATGCCATTTGGAATAATAATGTTTATTATTTTTTTTTTGTTTGGCTTCTAAATCTGCCTTTGATACCAAATGGAGATCATTAAATTTTTCTCATTTTCCTCTTTTCAAATATATTTTTTATTCTCACCAATAAATGTCTGCACTATCTATTTTATCTATTCAAAAATTGCATTTTTGATCTTCACTTCATTCAGCGAAAAAAGTAAAAATTAAAATTTATTTTAACATAATTTAAATGAAATTACAGGTAAAATTTCATTCTTATTATTTTTAGATATGTTGAAATATTTTATTTCACCTGTTTTTTATAAAATTATTTTCAAAAAAATTCTTATATTCCTTTTTTTTTCTTTCTTAATTTTTTTTATTTTTTGAACTTTCATCTTAGTTCCTAAATAAATACTTTTCTCAAATTTTAGAATAAATAATTATATGCTTGAGACAAAAAGGGTTAAGAGATTTATATAATTTTGTTATACGGTGCTAAATGATTTGCTCTCTTAATAAATGTTTTAATATCCTAGGCAATACACTTAAATGCTTCAAAGAAGATATTTTTCATGAAAACATCTTAAGAAGATATTCACGGATTCATGATTATCAATGTATTTTCATAAAATGTGTGCAAAATTTCAGTCATTCAAATGAAATAAAATTAATGTTTCCGAAGACATTATTACAATAAGAGATGAGAAATCTTAAGAACTTCTTACGATTTATGATGGCCATTCAAATAAAATATTAAACTTAAAGGTTTCAATTGAAGAATTTCCCAACATTTTAGTAAGTGTTTTAGATTTTTTTAAAGTAACGTGTTATTAAGTAAGTTTAAATATTTAAATATCTAAATAATTTAATTCGTTAGAATGAAAGCATTCTAATTCAGAATATTGTAGATGAAAACTGGAATCATATGAATGCAATATTTATGTTGTATGCATTTCAGAACACAGAAAAACAAGTGAGAAGAAATAAGGTGCACACAAGATCAATTAGTGAATTCAGGGGGACAGGTTAGTCGAGGCACATATTAATTACGAGAATTTTAAGTGATTCAGGAGTATATAGGAAAAAAGATGCTAAAATTAAGGTACAGATTTCTAACCGTCATTCTTACAATTTTTTCTTTTCCAATTAATTATCATCCTTCTCTGTGTTACGCATCATACCATGTTCAGAAAAAAAATTCACTGAGATTCTCATTATTTTTAATTTTTTGAAAATCTCCTTTGCTCCGAACCTGTAGGAGAATGCGGGGACATTGATACACATTTTTTGGAAAGCTAAAAAAGGATTTAACTAATGGAAATAATTAGAACTAATTCAATATATTATGCATTTATTAATTTAATATAGGATTTCAGTAGAATTTTGGTCATTAAAGGCATGATAAAATACTTATTACACTTTCTTCCTAAATATGGATTTGTATCTATCTGCCCCATACTACGGGTACATTGATACATAAATTGCGAGACACACCCCTGTCTTCGTGGACTAACACACTGGCATAAAATCCTCCCCGGCGGGGAATCGAACCCCGGTCTCTCGCGTGACAGGCGGGGATACTGACCAGTATACTACCGATACCCATTGACGCCCAACGAAATATCGCAAATAATAATGATTAATAGGTGTGAGATCAAAACGAAATTTGTTTTATCAATAAAATATGCATCCAAATAAGTGTTTATAAGTTTAATAAAGTAACCCTGTCCTAAGGGTTAAAGTGGCATATATGTAAAGGATTATGAACATCTCGAGACATTCCAATCATCAAAATTTATGAACTATATCAATAATCTAGCGTATCAATCTACCCCAACTCCCCCCATAACATAATCCCATATATGGATTAAATATTTATTTTGTACACGGACTAAAATTATATATTATTACTTAATAAAGTATTCAAATTTTTATTTAATATTTTCAATGGAGGCGTATATGCCAAATTACTACAAAATCTCAACCAATGTTTCAACCAATTACCAAAGTTTAGATTCACGATTCGAAATGGAATTCTATACGCTTTTACCTTTCAAAGCCTTTCATTAGATTTTAAGTTCAGTACAAACGAAATACATGGAATGGTTCCGATGAATGTCTATAAAGGTTGGCTCCTAGCTCAGACATCGAAAGCAATCCATTTTGGACCTCATTACCTAATCAATCACTCGCACAGAGAGGGTGTCCCAGGGGATTGGGAGCTCGTGAAAAGTCTTCACTCGTCTGTAGTTGAGATATATTTTATCCAAACACACGACGTCATTCATGTCTTGATGCTCTCCTGCCTTCCAATTTCGCTAACCACTTCTCGCTCAGTCTCGCTCATCTATCATCATTTGAATAACTCTAATGGTCGTGTTTCGCCGACTTAAGAGGTTGATATCGAAATGATGCCGCTCATAAAATACTTCAGAAATTTCGAAGCATCAACACGAGACAGCAGCTATTGATGTGTTCATATCTCATCTCTTAATTTCTCGTATACAAAGAGAAAGAAATGTAATTATCAAAAAGTTCAACATCGAGATTTTGATGTATCTCCACTTTTTATACCACACAGAGTCCGAAAAAACTATTTTCGAATTATATCTGCTTGTATATGAACATGATAACAAAAAAACAAAATGAGCTAGAAAAATCATATTTAGTGTGTGGACTTCGAATAGGAGCAATACATCAAATTCGGATGAAATCCTTTAAAGCGTCCATGAAAGTTAGTATGTCATCCCGTGCCCGTGAAAATATGAATACGGTACCTGAAAACCACAAATATCTAGAGTTAAATGGAATATTATATATATATATATATCAAAGTCATGAAAATCAATCAATTTTAAATTTAAATGGATAAACAAAGACTGTAGTTTATTAGATAGTATTTTATATTATCTTCCCTTTTTGTTTATTTCCTGCCTATAAGAACTCTCGGCATTTTCTTACCGCAAATTTTTCTTTTTACATTTTGTGAATTATGAATGTTTATGTTGCTTTTACAATTCTGTTATAATTGTTTCTTATTTCTTATATATATATATATATATATATATATATATATATATATATAAGATTTGATGAGAATTTTATTATATAAAGAAAATAGGTAAATTATTACAAAAATATTTGCAAGAGATTATTAAAAAATTAAAAGAGCAGAATAATACGGTGATTATTAATAATAGCTTTGAAATTATAAAGAATCTTAAAGATATTGATATTTACTCTGTGCATACTTTTGATTTTCAAGATTTATTCAATAGTATAGATATCAAAGATTTGATGAGAATTTTATTAAAGATTTTAGCATATATAAAATGATTGATTTCAAAAAATATAAAACACTATTAGAAGTCATATTAAAAGAAAATTATACTAGCTTTGACAATGAATTATACCAACAAATTAAAGGTATTCCACAAAGTAGAACAGCAAATAATGATCTTGCTAACATATACTTACTATATTATGAAAATGAAATTAATTACAATTCTTGTATAATGTACAGATTTATTGATGATTTAATTATTTGTTCAAGAGAAGAATGATACACACCAATTACTGACTTTTATCCAGAGAATTAAACTTTAATTAAAACTAATGAAGGTATTTCTTCTGTAGATTTTCTAGATCTTGAGATCAAAATTGTTAATAATAAAATAAATACGGAAATTTTTGATAAAAGAAACACTTTTATGTTTAATATAAATAGGCTACCATTCTGGAATAGCAATATAAGTATTGAAATCTTTCGAAACATCATCCTGAACTATTTACATAGAAGAAATATTTTAATCACAGATAGTAAGAAACAGAGATCCTATTTCGATACATTTATTGAAAATGCCCTGATATATGGATTTCCTATTAATTCCATGCTTGCTTATATTAACAAAAATTATTGACACCTTTCAAAGAAGAGTACATTAGAATTGATTAATTTGAAATATTCATATCATTTGATTTCAGCGAGAGTTTAGTGCATCTTAACATTAGTAGATGGCACCACTATTATTAGAAATAGTTTGCAAATGATAATATGAAGAATTGCATCATTATTTAAATGTTAATATCAAATTAAAATAGGTTAATATAACGTTCTTAAAAATATAATTCTATAGTTTAATTATTAATGATGATTTAATATAGTATATATAACATATTTTAGTTAAAATATTTTCACAATAAATGCGGAACTGTAATTCGTATTTAGCTTTTGGCATTTTTTGCTATGACTTTGAATCAGTAAGCATTTAGTTAACTTTCTCGTTCTTTTCTTAATATATTTTGGAGATTTAATCCTATATTTGTTGTCTTTTTCCAACAATTGACCCTCACCGAAGGTTGGTGCCAATAAATTTCGAAATAATGTGACATAATCGATTCCTAAGGTCGATTGGCATTTGATTGTTGCAATTCCGTATCAGGATTGTCTTTTTCATAGAAATAGTTTTTAATCTTATTATCTTCTGTATTTCATTGTGTGAATAATATTAGGTTATATTGTTTATTGTATTTAATTTTATATGAGGGTTTAATACATGTATCTGATGAAAATGTTTTTTGAGTTTTTGAGTTTTAATGGTTTAAATATATATATATATATATTCTAGGTCTTATGTATTCGGGTTTTTTTTTGCTTTCGATTTATAAAATCATCTTCATTGCATTTGTCTTTTATTCCAGAATTTTTCCATTTTTAATTGACTTGTGCTTTTTGAGGCGATGGCGGCAAATTTTTACGGTTTTCGTATGTCGTTAGCAGAAAAAAGCACTTATTAATATCATAGGCGAGCTTCTCTTCCTGACGAGCGGCTCGCCATGATATTTTTCAATTTATTAAAATTTTTGTCTTCTTTTTTCTGTCCTTTGTTTCTTGTATATTTTTGAATTTTTGTTTTTTGTTTCTTGCTTGTTTTGATATATATATATATATATGACAAAATGGGCTATGTTACATATATCGGTTCCCAAGAGTGATTGGCATTTAATTGTTGGAATTCCAATTCTGGGTTGTCTTATTCCTGGCAGTAATAGTGTGGGTCACCAGCCGCAGTCGAGTACCTGTAGATGGCGCTGCCACCGCCAGTGACGTCAGAGGATCAAGCTGCCGAGAACAGTAAGAGACGACGAGGCGATACGAGACGCATGAACAACGTGTGTTTTTTTCCTGACAAAGACAAAAGACGACGATGTGCCATCCTTATCATATGACGAACTTAAACTGTTTCAATTGTACATAGCTGTAAATAATGCTTCTTCAAAATGTAAACTTAATTCTGCATAATATAATAGTTAGTTAAAGTTACTGTGTATTCATTTATGGTATCTATGACTAAACCTACGATAACCGCCTACAAAAGTCTATAATCAAACTATCTTTTGTATTTCATTTGTATGATTCTTGATAAAGTAATTTGATTTTAATTTTTATATTATTATATGTATATATTGAAAATAAAACACAAGTTTTGATTATTTGAAATATATATATATCACCAAGACTATGAATGTATATCAAATTTTGGATCAAATCCTTCAATCTGTTGACAGAATGTCTCTCCGTATTTCACATATAGCTGAAGGCGATAAGTCAAGAAAGAATCGATTTATAAATATGTAATTTGGTATGTGGCCTTGTAATCATAAGAGTGAAAATATGTTTGAAATATAGAAACCGTTCGGCCAAGAGGGAGACATCCAGATGCATATTCAGTTTTCTTCATAAAATTACGAACACAGAATGGGCTATGTTTTTATAAACCATTATATTAGCAATTACAATTATTTTTACAAATCAGTATATATGTCTTCACATTTGTAATGCCCGCCACTATACAATGTGTCGATAAACTAATCGTTGTATATAATCTTGGTGTGGAAAATTGTGCGGAAATGGTCGAAAATGTATTACAATGTTTAATTCAACAAATTTTTAAGATGTTCTTACGTGTTCCGACACAAAAGGTTCCCAGTACACTTCAACAAGAGCGCCTTCAGTTGCTTGGCCAATACTGTTACATTGTCTTTTTGCTATGGAATGCGATTTTCCCGGTAAAAAAATATAAGCAAGCATCTGGCGTTGTCATTCGCAATCATTAAGGACTCCGATTTAAAGTATCTATTGATATAATTATTTTCTGTGCGCTTTTTAAGAAAAAATTTGCTCAATTTCATAATAGAGTAATTGAAAAAGGGAGAATCTTTTTTTTTGTAAAAATTTAGCATTAGAGTATGAATCAGAAAATAAAATATATGATTGAAAATCTTAGCTCCATTACGTAATTGTGAAAATGGTGGTAAATGAGGTTTAAATTATTTTTACTTTCTACAATCAGGGTAATAGTAATTAGTTTTAGCTACAATTTTGCTACATTAGAAATATAGATTATTTTGAATAAGAGAGTAGACGTGGAGAGATATCAAGATTAACATTACCATCAACTTTACAAGCTGTATCCATATCCGATTTGTTGTGAGAAAATTTTGGATTTGCGAAAAAAGAGCATTCACAGTGAGTAATCTTTACAAAAACAAAGATAATTTAAAGGTCACTCAGCATGCATAACGATCTTTTCTTTATTTAGAAAGTAAGAAACGATTAATATTGTGGATTATGAAGAAAATCGATTCCTAAAATCCAATTTCATCTCACATTACTCAAAAGTGGTTTGTATTAGACATTTAGTTATGTTTTGTTTCAGCATGCGTTTTCTCAGTAAGCACATTGATTAATTTACAAAGCATATCAAATTGGTTTTCAGAAAACAACTAAACATTAAATTTTACTAAAGTATTCTTTGTGTATATCCTTTTACTGAGCAATTAAATATATTTGTTCAAATGAAAAAATTTTATGGCAATAAATTTGTGAAATTTTCCTTTTCTTATAACTGCTTGAAATTCGAAATTCAATGTTTTGTTTCGGTACATTTTGTCCTCAAGAAAAGTTAAAAGAGTATAAACGCTTACTATGCAGCATATAAGCATGATTTGGTTCCCAATTTAAAATTTCCAGTATAAATTAAACCAAAAAATAAATATTAATATTCTTTACTTTTCAAATAATTTCATTATTTATAAATTTAATTATAAAACAGTTTATTGCTTTTAATCAAAACTCGAATTCTACTGTAAGATAAACAGTAACAGATCTCGATCTATTTAAGAACCAAGAGCTAATGAAATTCAAAACAGAAACACCCTCTTTTTCAATTTTCCCGATACACTTTACCGATTTTCGATTTCCAACTAACTTATTTAACGACTTTACTTGGCAGGCTTTTGCATTTAGTTTCTAACCTTTAAGCTTTAGAAAAAGAAATGAAATTTCAATATCAGATGAATGTGTTTAACGCGTTTTGTTAGTTTAGCTGTTAGAAACTATTAGAATTGAAGAAAGATTATTATGTTAATTTTGGCAATAATTAATGCTATAAGCCTTTATATTTTGTTTTGAAAGCTAATTGGGTTTCTTATTTTCAATAATTCTTCAAAAGTAGTCCTGTATTTTATTTATATCCATTTAGTTCCGAGCGTAGATTAGTGAATTATTTTCAAGTTTAAAAATTATTTTCGTCTGAAACGTTTCGAGGGCTCATCAATAAATTATTATACTTGAAACAAAAATGAAATTACTTGCGGAAATATCTAATGAAAATAGACAATAATGGCTAATGGATCATGAATTCAACTTAGAAGTTTTATTCACGTGTGATAAAGATAACAGAGGTATATGATTTCTTACTAAAAATGAAAAAAGGTGAAACAAAAAATCAAAGAAAGTGATTGGGAAATATAGAAAATGAAGCCCTTAGCCTCAAAGAAATTAATGTTTCCAATGAACATTTTCAGCAGCATATCAGCACGACATGGCATGTATTGTGTTTACTCAAATATAAACATTTCTCATGACGGTTTTCTAAAGTATGAGGAAGGAAAGTCAACAGTCTATTGTTCTCCTGGCTCTAATTGGTGATAAGGCTATTTAAAGACTTTTGAAGACAGGACTTTTGGTGACTTATCAGAGGCAACTTAATAGTTTCTATTTTGCAACTAATACATAGCCCGGCTTTAAGCTGCATGTAGCCAAAATTATTAAAGATATTATCGTGGCTTCGAGCCTAATCGAATATTCTCTTTATGTTGACTTTGAGGGAATACAAATAAACTTTTACGAACTTTGAAAATTTCTGTTTTTGTCGAATAATTTAAATAAGCGGCAAGAAGATATTCTCAAAATACTTAAAATAATGATAGGCAACACTAGAAAATACCAAAAACATCAAGTAAATGATTCAAAAAATGTGTTCCTATTGGTCAGAGAAATTAATATGTTATACCCTGATCGTGAATGATACCAGTCATTTCGTTCCTTTCCATTAAATGCGCGAAGATAAAGCGGCTATATGAACTCCATTTACTCAATTTCTGCTTATAGAAACTAGATATGCAAGAGATTTTGAGTTGCTTTAATACAACGTGTAAGCCATACAAGAGGATGGACGCAGCTGCGTGTAATTCTAAAACAATTAAGGCTTCATTTCCTCACAAAAATCATAAGTGCTTGAATCTTTTAACACAAATAGAAAATAATTTTTTTCCATTTAGAGAGGTTCATCAAGGAAAGGGGAAATTTCTATAATTTGGAACCTCTCAAGTTAGCAACAGTTTTCCATTTTGTATTTTATTGGATACATGTAAATACTTCTAAAACACTGACAGTATTACCTTCAGCTTAATACTTGTTTGCGTTAGCCTTAATAGGCAATATACTTTGAGGGTAAATAGAGGAAACTTTTTAATATAGCCTTATCAATAATTTAAACCTATTTAATATCAGTAGAATAAATAATAACTAAAGGTTTTGCTATTTGATACAATTACTTAGAATTTAGGGTTTATCTGATTACAGTTATTTTCAGTAGTTACAAAGCACAGGAATAGAGCATTACAAGATATTTCTGAAACATTCGATAGTTGATGATGCAAAGCTTCTTAAAATACAGGATAACATATCGCAAGTTTCTGTTTGAGATATTTTGGTTATATAATCACTCAGTAAATTCTCCACACATAACGAATCTTAAGCCTCTCAAAAATCATTATAATGCTTAATGTCCATTTGCAATAAACCTTCCTTTTCTTACGTAAATAAGACGATACCATCTACTATTCTAAGAAGAAAGACTTCAATCTTATGATGTCAAACGAGCTTAGGTCTCTCAAAAGCAAGTAGTTTGTATTAAAGAATCAATGCTATTATATTCTCTGATGCAGGGGCTGATTGAATAAATGAAACAATCTCATTAGTTCGAAATAATGCAATTTTAATTTTAGGTAAAGGAAGCTGATATTTGCTATATTTGAAACCAAGAATGCCAAGGATGTTACTTTTATACATATTTCATACTGAATTTTCCCATATCTCATCTGAAATTTGTCTATTTTAATGGATTTATAGCATAATTAATCTTCCTTTAGAGATATCTAGCGCAATCATTGGTGAAATATAGTAATAACATAACAGTTGTTTTTATTAATTATAAATAAGAGAAAAGGTTCGCCACAAAGGTCTGATGATCTCCCAAAATCTTATTATGCATCCAGAAAATGCTCGCATAGAACATCCTCGTCGTTATTTAGTTCCACAGTAGCTGCAGACGATGCTGTAGATGTAAAGGATTGGAGATCCTATGTGAATGATGTAAATCAAATGATTAATCATTTTACTATTTATAATTCTTCAACAGGACCCGCAAGGAAGTACAATTTACCGGAAACAAGAAGAGAAAAAGCAACGGAGGCTCTTAAAAAATTGATCTAAAATTTAAAGATTTAAACGTGAGAACAGATATTAAAACAGTAAAAACGCGAACAGATGGTCAAGTTTCCATTTCAGTAATAGGAGAAAATAAAGAAACTCAAATAGAAGTTACAAGTAAGGAGCAACTCTCTCTAACGCGATCTACAATGAAAACGCAATCATTACTAAACAATGTCGCAACAACAGTTGATTGTGTGATCAGGACTTTTAAGTTGTCAAAAACACGCATCATTAACAGCAACCAAAGCAAAAGATGCAACAGTATTATTATTATACACAAAGGATTCTTCTAAAAATGAAGGGACATCAGTTAAATAAATTCTCTGAAGTGTTTTTTCTTGCTGTGAATATAAAATCAAGACCGTGAAAACAATAAAAAATAATGGATTTGCTATTGATTGCAATAACGAAGAATATGTAGAACGAATCATAAATAAAATAAATAGCACAGAATCAATCAGCAATTCTATAACTTACAAAAAATGGATTAAAAACCTTCTAGCAATATTTTATATAATATCCCAAATTGGGAAGATGAAGCTGATATTCAAAAAACCCTTAAAGTGTATTCAGGCACAAAAGAAGATTTGAAAGTAGATTCAAACTCGCAGAACGAGAAGAAGATACCTTTCACTGGATTTTTGAAACCCCAAGTGAGATTTTCAATTCTCTAAAAAATCTAAATAAAATTGCAATAAATTGGTCTTTGTATTGCATGAAAGAATTCTACCATATACCTAAGTGTCGTTCTTGCAAAGGATATGGGCACAAAACTCGTAACTGTTTTTATTCTACTTTCTGCGGTTCATGTGCAGAAGAACATCGCACCGAAAATTGCAATAATAATTTCTACAGATGCATCAATTGCGAACAGAGCAACAAAACTAGGGAAACAAATTAGGATATTCATCATAAAGCGAACTTTTCAAACTATCCAACGCACATCACAGAATGGCAAAATATAGGGAAACAATAGATTTCTAATGATTTCTTACATGCATTAATTCTTTCATTAATGTAAAGTAAAACAATCAGCATCAGCAGCCAAGTGTGAAGATGAAATTTCAACATAACTATTAAACAGATGGTTTATTTGTTTTCACTACCCTTGCCTAGAAATTGTCATCAAGATATCTATTCATGGGATTAAAGCAAGATTTTGTATCTTAACTTTTCAAAATGGACATTTAAAAACGAGGAATTTTACTTTCTTAGGTTCTTTCTAGAGACTCTTAAGTTTTTCATGGCTTAAATTATAGACTAAAAATAAATAAAAAAAACTATTCTTAAAAATATGAAGTTTTTGTGGTAATACCATGGACCTTTTAAAAACTGTTAGAAAGGGCTTTATGTTTATTTTTTCTCTCTTTAGATTGTGTTTTATTATTTATTTATTTCCTTTGTTATTAATTAAGTTCTCTTTTAGCTCCTGCTTCCACTTCATGCCCACCTAAACCGAGTATAAAGATTCATAATGATTATGTACATGGGGGCATTTTAGTTATTTATTTATTTATTTACAACCCGCTCCGACCTAGCCTACCCAGGAGGGTGTAAGGCCTTCCACAGGCCGGAGGGAAACATAAAACAAGATAAGAAATAACATAGATAAGAAATGAACTACATTAAAATCGAGTTCACAAAGAACCCCAAGGGATGAGCAGAACAATTTAAAAATCATCGCTGACAACAGTGTACTTTTAAGAAAAGAGAGAGAGAGAGAGAGAGCAAAAACACAAAGCACAAAAAGATAGAAAGCAAAAACACAAAATATAAAGAGCAAAAACACAAATCGCAAAAACTCAAAGAGCAAAAACTAAACATTAGAAACACAAAATACATACAAAAGATAACCAAATTAAAATAAATAGCATTTAAAACCAAACAGTTACAAACAAACATCGAGAGACAATACGCATTACAAAAACTGCACAGAAGCGCACCAGAGATCTAAAAACTTTACAATGGACAAGTTAATAATTCAAAAGAAACCGAAACAGTTCCTAAAACCGTCGAAAAATCGAGAACAATTCGAGTTTTCGACGGTTTTAGGAATTGTTTAGTTTTTGCTCTTTGAGTTTTTTCGTTTTGTGTTTTTGCTCTTTATCTTTTTGTGTTGTGTGTTTTTGGGGCATGAAATGGTGTTATATATATATGAAACCATTTTCTCCAGATGCTAATCATTTAAACACTATGTCTGGTACACTGTCTTTCACCAAGGCTCTCTGTAAATATATTATCTAATTATACACGTTTCCTGTGAATGCCTCAAAGAAGTTCTTTCCGAAGTTGCTGAAATATTCAATCTGTTACTAGGTTACAGACAGTGAACTTTATTTTAAAATATCTCTTTATTGGTATTAAGTGCAATTTCGTTTAATTTAACGCCAACTCTAACGATTCGAAAAATGGTGCCTAAATATTTGTAAAAATATATATGTACTAGTGCCACTGCATCCCTGGAAGCTGATGCGTTTGCTCGTACCAGGATGGGCATTGTGTTTATTTTATGTTTTTCTGTTATGCGTGTTCTTTTAGATTTAGCTATTTTTTCCGATTCTAGTATATTTATTAACAGGATAATAGCTGTACATTACAGAGAATTCCTCCTGGCAGTGTTAATGAATTTACAAGTATAGGCTGAATCCATTTGAGAAGAAATGAAGGGCCATTCAACTGTCATATTCTGATAAAAGTTCTGTGTATCAGTCATTGATTCTACAGAACCTATAGAAATAGAAAAAAAAAAGAACATGGGGTGTTCCGAACAACAAAGAAACTCAGACCATTTAAGTAATTTAAATCACCATATGAAATCACTGACATCATAAAGATGATACTAAGAAGCAAATAAATATGCATATTGTATTAGCATATCATAAAGCATTATGAATGTTTCACAATACTTATTAAAAAAACGAATTGGTACAGCACAAAAAAATAGAATAAATTATCCCAACAAATTCGTTACACAGAACAATGGTAACATTATGGAATTTATACAGATTTTTTATTAAAAATTAATTTTGCTCAGTTTTGAAAATATTTCAAACTGAATATATAATACTACATATTTTTTTCAAGAAAAAAATTTGAAATTAATATATTTTTTTTATCAATATTCCTTTAATTATTATTTTAATTTTTTTCAGCTTAGTTATCTTCAAAATGCCTGTGAAAATGATTTTAACAACAGGTATGCAATATTTCGCATTTTTTCGTTAGGAAATATCCCCTGTATAAAAAAATATTCATCACTTTTGGCTATTTTAATCTAATCTTACTTTATGTCCTGTTACACTAGACACGCATAATTGTACATTAATTTATATAATTACTGCGATAAATGATGAAAAGTATGATGCATTACTTCAAATTCTAGTTATTCACTTTAAAACAGCTTTCCTTAATACTAGTCTGCTTCAAACCCATTCAAAAACAAAAGTACAAAAGGTACCCAAGTACAAAAGGAAAATTATGATCGAAAATCACGTTAAAAACTATCGCGTTAAATATGCATAGCCTCCAACCTCATTGACAACACCCCAAGCGCTTCAGTAGAGAATAGAATTTATCCATGCAACTCACGTCAACTGAGATTTGCTATTAAACGGTTTTCAAATTAACTTTAAACTACAAGTTGCATACGGAAGCTGGCTTGTCGTGAACGGGATCTGCGGCGATATGTTGTAAATATTCATGCCTTTCGGCTGCTAGCCTGAATTTTATGACTTAACGAAGTTTGTAAAGCTTTCCATCCTATGATTTGGGAACGATGGTTGGGCACTTGGCGTAATTTGCACTGTGCAGTACACTTGTATCAGTGAGAAATGCATCTCTTCCAAATAGCACTTTGGGAATTTTGGACAAAAGTAAATGAGTATCGTTAACATTTACACCGGCTCTCTAATTAAACTAGGGATTTCAAATATTTACAGTTCTTGAAGTAATGTTTCGCAGTGGATCGAAAGGGTATCACGAAAAAGTTATGACTAATTGTATTCCTTTAAACAAATGTAACTTTTTAATATTCTATTCTGTAATCTGTTATGTTTTGTATTCTTAAGCAATATTTTCGTTTGAAATAATTCGTTAGAAATCTAAATTTTAGGCAACTTATATAATTTGTTTTGCATAAATTATATGGTAATCATGTTGATATAAATCATTCATTATCTGATATTAGTAACTCCTCATCATTATATGTAAAATATACACGAAATATAAATATTTTTCAACATGGGAAGTGACCTTCAGGCAAATGCATAAAATGTATTTATATGTTTCAAATTATTTGTTAACTTTACTTTCAAAAAGCATTAAATCAATTGTACTGTCACTGTACAATCTGTCACTCTACAAAACACTGCATATCGTATGTTTTGTAGACATTTTGATTGCGATTCCTTTTAATGTAAGATCTTAATATTTTCTCGCTTTGAATATTTGTGGAATCTTTTTTTATCTTTTACACTTGCTATGAATGTTCTATGGAAGTTAATTTTTTGTATTTTTTTACAAACTACCCCCAAATAAATTCAATTTTGATTTTATTTTGGAATATATGGCATTAATAAAATTTTGACCTACTTCACCAGGATTGTAAATGATAATTAAATTAATTAGGTTTATTTTCCAAAGAAAAAATAGGTAATAACTTTTTAAAAGTTTATGAACGCGTGTATCAGGAAAGTAAGTGCTTTCAAGCACATTGTCTTGAACATATGCAAACTGAGAAAATATCTCCTTATAGAAAATTAAGCATCTTACACACCTGAAAGCAAAACCTTCTATGCACTGCTCTGGTAGTACATTTACTGCCGGGTTAGAGCCTCTAACATCTTGAAGAATATTTTATTTTAATTCACTTCGCTACCATAACAAGTTTCATAGTACCATATTCATGTATGGAAGTGCACAGCTAAATGTCAGTAACCAACGGTTTCTAAAGCTCCCAAAATATGCGTCTTAGATTTTTGATCATATCTATTTGTTTCAGCGAGAGATGATCTCAATCACTTTCTTAGACACTGTGTTTATGCTAACTTCAAAATATGCAGCATATGTTTATTTTTGGTACCTCTTACCAAATCATTCTGCAAACCTCATTAGATACTATTTGTATGCAATTTTTAAATTAAGACTAATTGTAAACAATGTTGTGAAATACATCGTTCTGAATATCTAAAGATACATTTAATATATTTGAGTGATATATAGTTCAAAAGGACAAAGAAAAGAAATATTAATTCCACATTACCAATTAAACATTACTAATTTCTCAATAAACTTATGAATCCTAATTAATGGGCGTTAGAGGACGTATAGATATGAATGATGTGTGATTGCTATTACTAAGATCATTAAAAAACTCCTCTTGTATTGGATATTTAAAGAATTTTAATTCTTCCAACATTTCCAGAAACGTTCGTAATGAAAAGGTAAATGATATAATAGCAACGTTTTGAAGATACGAGAGGGCTTTCCTCGTAAAAATCATAATAGTGAATAATAGTTTAAAAATGAGGGTGAAAGTATATCTTCAACTATAGTCTCGAGAATTCTTAATAAGAAAGAGAGGTACTACAACTAGATCAAAGCTGCAAATAAAACCCCTATAAGAAGGAATTTCTGTAGTGTGAAATCATAATCTTATGAATTCTCTACCGCAAAAATGAGATTCTATAAACAAATTGTTATTGCGCTCTAATAAGAGTATCATTGGAGGCACTTTGCTGAATATAATTTTCCGTTTATTTTCAATTTAAATTAATACTCTACAATATCTCTATTAGCACAAGATAATGTACGGTATCTCTACAAAATTATTAGATGTTATGAATGCCGTACAATATCGTGAAGATATCGCAACTATGTGGCACATCATCTTGTGATAAAAGGGATTGCAGTTAATAAACGGGAGTGAGCTATTTTTATAAAAATGTTCTTCCTATGTTTTTTTTTAATATCAAGAAGTCAAATAAAATTAAGAACTTTGCAGTGAATCCAATTGAATAAACAAATTAAACACTTTTCATGTTAAAGAAAGAGTATTAAAAAATGTTAAGGCCCATGTGAGGAACTAAAAAGTACATCGAGAAAAAATTTCAATAAACGTTCTCCACTAAATACAAAGCTGGTGTGCAATGAATAAAAATAAGTAGAAAAATTACATTTCTTACTCATGTATAGATACATGCTAAGCGAAGAAAAGAAGGCAATAGAACTTCACCAACTAATGGAAGGTAAAATTTTACGAGATGGTTTTTATTTTCCTTTAAAACCCTCCGCGCTTTTCAGTCCTAAAACCACGCTTAACAATTTATTCAAAATAATTGTGCAGTTCTGCTCTCAACGAGCAAATGACGATTATATGCTCTGTGAAAGATACAATTAGTTAAAACGCAAGGAAAAGGAAAGAAGAAAAAATAAAAGATTGAGAGAGAGGATAGAAAAAAAAGCGTGATCGACTCAAATTTATTTCCTCGACTGTTTTTGTATTCGTGTTTCTTCTCCCTCGAAAAGCTTGAAATTGAAGCTCATCTCACTGCAGCGCTCATGAATATTTAGAATGGTTTCAGAATTCGCAGCCGCTTTTCTCGCACCGAATAAAGACGGCCCAGACACGCATTCATAATACGATTTTGGGAACCGTTACGAAGTGGTAATTTAAGTCCCGACACAGTTAAGTGAATTGTATCAAGTACCAAGTCTTCAGTATTATGAATGTATCCAACCGATACGGTATCAGCGAATGTTAAATACTCTGATAAATGACACGTACTGCATGGATATTTTTGACAGTGTGTCAGATGTTAAATTTTAGTTCGTATTGAGAGTTACTATGTGCCATCGAACAGAGTTTAGGGATAACTTCCTATGAAAGTTTAATTTAATTTCATCCGTCAGATGATGAGTTTCAGAATTTGAATGCGGTAACTCCGCCATACATGGCCTTCATTAAAAATTCCTGTTGAGATTTAACATTTAATTTAAAATTCAAACGTGATGGAGTGGATGTCTGCTATATTTAACACTTCATAGCTTACTAGTTCAAAGCAATTTAACAAAAATGGAAATTTCTCAGAAGCATGTAATATTAATCTCATTTTAAGATAATTTCATTTTCATGCTCACTTTTACTTACAGAAGGGTCTGGTGCGAAATATTGTAGATGAAGGTCTATCAGTTCCTATGAGAGGATCATGGATTTAAAACATGTAGGCATTGGCTGCTGGTAATGGATTATGATAGAAGAGATTATGATGTTCCGTTCGATTCTTACAGTCTTTTTTTTGCTTTAAGTTAGAACTTTGCAATGATACTTGATTTAGAAGCTTCAGATATTATTGCTGTTAAATATAGAATAGTAATATTATGTATCTGGTAACTAAATATTATAACTATCTTTTTTATATCTAATCATATGCAGATGGAAAAAAGTCGAACACAACCTAATTTTAAGACAAAATTCGGTTATATTAATGGACCTTAATTTTAAGAGTGTTTTTACAGGTATACAAACACAAAAAAACTACGTTGATTACAAAAATAAATTAATGTTAAATTGAAAAAACAGGACTTTAATATGAAATGTCATAGCATTAACTGTTTATAATTTACTATCGATATGCAGAAATTCTATAATTTTGTACATTTCAACTGAAGAACATATCTGTTTAACAACCGATCATCTAATTGTTGTGAACTCAATTAGAAAATTTCATTCTCTTTTCTTTTCAAATTCGGATTGGAATGGTTGACGAAATGTACTATTATACTGACCGCTTGTCCAACAAGCAAAATTACTTTTGCCGCAAAACAGCACCTTTAGCCATATTGGACTATTAAACGAATCTTTTTAGATAGATATCATTAATAAATTCAACTTCAATCCCATTTGCATGTGTTTCAGAAAAAATCTTTTGAATGGTTTAAAATTTTGAAGATAATTATTTCTTTTACTTTTTTTGAAAAACGCTTTTTTTTAATTTCTAGTTTAATTTATCGGTTGATAATTAGCTTTTTGTAATAGAATTTAACGGATATAGCTTAACACATTTTTTTATAATTTTAGTAAAATAAGTCAGTAGGAACCCATAAATAATAAAAAATTGCTTTACTAACTTACAATACGGAATAATTTTTTTATAATGTGATCAATTAATCCTTATATATACATTTTTAACAGAACGCATGGCAACATTCAACTATAAGTGAAATGCTGCTAAAAGTTGTTTATGCTCTTTATTAGATTCTGCAGATTATCGAAAGTTTTTCTTACAATACTTCACATTTTTGCTGAATGTATATCTTATTTAAAAGTGATAGTTATTGTTTGAAATAATCTGTCTTCTTATTTATTCTTAGAAACTTACCATTTGCAAAATTTATTTTTATAGCCTTATAAAGGCATTAAATTTATAAATAAAGTATGATTTCCGTTTAATCAATAGATTAAATTTCATATCCAAGTCTTTATTTTCTTATTTAATCCAAACAGTTAGAAATTTTGTAATCGTAAAAAAAATACTTGAATAGCAACTGTTTTTTCCCACTTATTATGAGCAAGTATTTCTTAAGAAATTTACGAAAAGAAAACCTTTCGAACATTTTGACAATCTAAATATAATGTAAATTTAAAAATAAAAATTGATTTTTAATCCGAAATTTTTAATCATTGCTGAAAGACATTTTTCTCATTAAACAAAGTTAATTAAATCTATATATTTAAATCAAGTTAACATAATAAATTACATTTCATTAAATCAGAAGTGTTTTTAAAAAGACTTCGTAAGAGAAAAAATCTTTCGAAAGACTATAATTAAAATTAATTTCCGAAAACCAAAAAAACTAAAAGAAGACGAAAAAGATTATAATTTAATCTGGTCTTTTTTCGATTCCTGTTTTTTTCACTTATTAAATTTTATTCTAATTTTTATGTGGCTGAAGTCAAAATATTCCGTTACATTGTATTGATTTAAAAGCGTTTTTTTAATTTTTCATATGAAACGGAGTATTTGGATCATTGCTGATGAGATTTTAAATATTGCTTTATACCACATTATAATTAAAACACAAGAATCTTATGAAATTCCATGAACTATATTCTGCCGAAAGTAGGTTGGTTTTTTTAATAGAATTCGATACCAAGAAAGTGTAATTCCATGCAAGAAAATGTTTAATGTAACAGAAAACGTTCAAGGGAAATTCAGGAGTTATGAAACATTAGAGGAAGGACAACGAAATATGGAATAAGTCGAGTTTATCCTCTATTAAGTGCTGCAACTTAGTCAAGACAATGCGAAACTTTTCCTTTTGAGCCGCCATTACGTTAGTGCTGTCTGTTCTGTAGTAGTTGTAACCACGTTTTCGTTACGAGCATTTTTGCTGTGTTTTTTTGAAAGTATTAATTTCGGAAAGTTATCTTCTTATTTTCGCATTTAGCTTTTATTTCTTTGTTTGTGATGCTTATGTGGGCTAATAAGGCACATTTTGTGGTTTATTTTCTTTTATAATCCATACATGTTTCGCTTCCTGGATCCATATTTATAATCTCCCATAACAAATGTCCAGTAGTCGATAAATATGGAATACAGCAGGGTGACAAATATGGAATAGTATTCAATATTTGTAAACTATTTGCTAAAATGCACTGAAGAATGAGCTCACACAAAATGTGCTGGCTACTCCAAAAAAAATTAAAAAATCTTTGTTTCTATTCTATTGATTATCATTTACATATAATATCATTTTAATTTAAAATTTCCCTTTAATTAAGCGCGTTATATTATGTATTACCTTCTATTAATAAAAACTTTATTACATTTTTCCCCATTTTGCCCATTTATATTGAAGATTTTTTGGTATTCCATATTTGTCACCAATTTAGATATTTGAGAATTTTACACTGAACAAATATATTTTTAAATATTGTTGTTTTCTCTCAGGTTAGAAAAAAATATTTTGTGTATAGTTAGTAAACAGCTCCTTGATAATTTTAACAATGAAGTTTCCAAAAACCAACTTTTCTATTCATAAACATTTTGCCAAATGTAAATGGCCTTCCATATTTGTCTCCCTTCCTCTAGCATTTTCTTAATCCTCTATCATAAAATTTTATCCTCGCTTTCTCAGCTGAAATTGGTAGGCTGGCTTGGCAAGCACTCGAGGTCTTCTAAAATGAAACCGAATTTTTAAATTAGAGCGCTTAGTATAATTTTTACATTTCCGTTTTGATGACATCGTGTAATATTGTCCTTTAAGGCGAACCCCCACTTTTGTCTAAACCGCCTCGTTATTTTCGTATTATTTTATGATTGGTAGAATGAAAGAGTAAATTCGTATTCGGCAATTATTTGTATTTCAAAAATCGAAGAGCAAAGAGTTTGAGTTAAATTTTGCCTAAATTTGGGAAAATGCTTTACTGAAAGATTTTACATGTTGCATCAAGCTTATGGAGAGGTTTGTTTCAGTCTTTCCCAATGCTATAAATAGTACCTATAGTTTCCTATCGGACACAACATCCACGAAAAGCGATCTGAATATTAGGTGCCGGACAAGTCAAAAGTCGACCTTTACGTCGAGAAAGCACGTGCTTATAATCTTTGAAATCATAGTTTAAATGCCCATGAAACTGCAGAATGATGAAGATCTAGGCAAGAGAAAAAAGCTCATTTCACTCTTTATTATCTGGTATTCTTCAGACGCAACTCATTGCAGGAAAACATGTTTCATATTTCATGACTGACGATCAAAACAGGAATCGTGCCAAAAATTGTCCGTAGTTCCTAGATCGTTCAGGAGCACGCTAAAACTTTCAAAACCATGTCAAAACCTGTTATAATTCTTCACATTTAACGCTGTGGACTTTCTTCTCTCTTAAAGTTAAAATCCATCTTGAAAAGTCAACGATTTTAAAGAATAGAAAAGATTGAAGAAATTTCTGCCGGAGAATTACTTGCGGAGCCTATAAGGATTTCCCAGGAGCCATTTCAATAATAGAAGACACGCTAGGAGCGGTGTATGAAGAGAGGAGGAGAATATTTAGAAGGAGAGATGTCTCATACAAACGTACTATTTTCAATTATTGATTTGTTTTAAAAGTTCAGTTTCATTTCGGATAGGCTATGCATAATATTTGCCATGAATTTTTATTTATCAGCAAAAGGTTTGTGAAAATTTGTGACAATTTATGTCTGGTAAAATTTCCCTAATTTATAGTTCATTATAAAGATACAGGGTGCACATTTAAATAAGGGTCACCCCATCGTAACTTCAGAACGGAAACATCTATAGCCATGAAAGTAGTGTCTAGGTATAGTACAATTCCTATGCGCTATGCGATGAAGCCACTTACAGAACCACCTGGTTTAAAACTCCGGAGTTAGCGTTCATATCTCGAGAACGGTACCAAATAGGGGGAAAATGTCAACCACAAAGTTGTAGAGCATTATCAATTTAGTACAAAAATACACATGCATAATAATACTAAGAACAGAACGCTTAAAATTCACATTTGATTGTTCGCTACTTCCGAAACTTTGACGTCACAAAACGGGTTAAAAAGAGAATAAATACTATTAGTTATCACAATATATTTTTATTTTCGGTATTAAAAGTGCTCCCCGTCATCTACAATACAGATTTGAACCTTTGCACTCGTTTCAGTATGTAGTTAGTGCGCTAACACAAGCAAAGGTTAATACGTAATCAAAAGTCCTGCAATGTTGTCGGAAAGGTCCATACATTTGCTGTTTGAGTTATTCCCACAGGAAAATGTATAGAATTTTTTGCCCGGAAAATAACATTTTACCTGTTGTCCATGTCTCGTTACATCACAATTTTCGGAAAATGCGAACAAACAAATGTGCATTTTAAGCGTTTGGCTCTTCGTATTGTGCACAAGGTGTCTTTTTGTACTGAATCGATAACGTTCTAGAACTTTGTAATTGCCATTTGTCCACTGTTTTCTACCGTTTTCGAGATAGGACAGCTAACTCCGGAGTTTGCCACTAGATGGCACTGTAAGTGGGTTGAACGCATAGCCGTTTTACTATACATATACACTACTTTTATGATTATAGCTGCCATCGTTCTGAAGTTAAGAGAGTGTGACCCTTATTTAAGTGGGCACCCAGTAGAAAGAAGTAATATGTTTTATTTTTCCCGTTTGAGGATACTGGCACTCTTGGAATCGGAAGGAACATGTATACCTTTCTTCGGATAGGAAAAAATGTATGAAAGGCAACATACTGTACATTTTAACTATAGTTTTTGACATTTTTTAAAACATTTTTGCAAGCTTATATATTTACCCCATACACTTATTCGTCTGTCATAGCTTGCAATACATAAATAACTATGTATCAGCATGAAAAAGGTGGAAGAAGGTGAATTCATACTTACATACTGTCGTTTTGGAGCAGAAGACTCCAGATGTGGATAAAACTCCAGAACACTGGTGAGTGAGAACCAGTGAGGTAAACCAGGATAGCTAATGTTCTAAGGCCTGCTGGAGCTAAAATATTCGACAGAGAGCTTGTCTAATTTTATTAAAACATTCATTGTTTATCGGAGTACAATATGCCTTTCCAGAAAAGTCACAGTTTCATTGCATTTTTATCAATGATTTTTTACATTAAAAAGTCAAACTACCCGGTTTTACTCCAGTAATGGGGTAAAACAGGGTACAGATGTTAACTTTATGGGAAATTAAGAAAACTCGATTTTCAGTGGCGAAGTGTCAATCATTTCTATTTTGTATGACAATTTAAGAATATTAGTTACAAAATTCACATTTAAAGCAGTTGTCTTTTTCCTCAGCGCCACTGAAGCTTTCGTGGGCACAGCTAAGACAATTTTTACATTGGATTAACATTTCTTCTTCATTTAAATTAGAAAATACGTCATTAAAAATAAAAGATCAATGTCTGATGTGTTTTTATCGTCTTAATCGGAGGAATCAGATAATGACTACGCTATTACGCCACTTGGAGTACCCGGTTTCACTCCGAGTGCAGAGGTTACGAAAATGATATAGAACCGCGCAATTATTGAAGTAAATTTCTATTGTTTGATAGGGTATAAATCCTTAGTTAACATATAATAAGCTGGACTAAACATGGTTTTTAAAGGCGTAATGATTTTTAAGTAAGGATAGTTTAAAATAAAACAACCATTAGAGAGATGACGTCTTAAAACCAATAAAGCTTCACAGAAACAGTGAATTTCACACTTGCAATACGCCACTATGACTATTCCTTTTCTTGACTAGTAGAGAGTAATTCAGTATCTGTGGCTAGGAAGAAGAATTAATATTGCGAGAATCAAGGGTACCCTGTCGTACCTCACTCTTCCCTATGCCATAAGAGTCGAGCGTCACAAATATGTAACGTTTCGTAAAATCCTATCGATATCTGCCACATTTGTAATGCTCTCATCTACAATCTTTTCACATTAAGCATGTATGGTTTTATTTTAGCTATTTTTCCACAGTTTTACCATATGCAGATATATATAGAGAGAAGACGCCTGTTTTGCTGAAATTAATAGATTGCAAAATTGGTTTTAATTTTTTTCTTTTATGCTTCCACTTCATGTCCATCTATATAAATATATATAACATCATTTCTTCGGTGAAGTGTAAAACTGCAATTCCAAAGGAGACAGCAGTAGTTGATGAACAATTAATAGTTTCTTTGTTTAATTTATAGGTTTCAGCTGTTTTTGGAATAATTAAGTGTAATATCAAGCCATACTTAAATTATTACACTGAGAAAAAAATTATGGCAAAAAAGCCATATTTGTATGGTAATGGTATTTCTTGTAATAAAAACAGAATTCTGGTGAAAATCAACAAAATTTACGGTATTTAAATCATTTGTTTAATAATTTTACTGTTCGTTCTGGTAACGGTTTACGAGAATTTCTGGTTTTCGAAATTATGGCTCTTTTTACCCACCCGTTTAGTAAAATTACAACGCTGAAAAGTTAATTTACCAGGAAAAACGGTTTTCATACCATACACTTCGTTTTTTTACGAGACTCACGATAAAATTACCAGATTATTCTTCAGAAAGTATCGTTCATTTTACCATATGTTTGGTGATTGGACTATGCTGACCTCTCTGACATCTACCAAATACAATGGTAACAGTGCATTTATTTCTTTTACCATGCCGTATGGTAAATCTCAAATATGGCGGCACTTTGTTAGATTGAAGTAGATAACGTTCCTCCTCAAGTATACCAATATATCAGAGAAAAGAAGGAGATTAATGAAGTGTTGAAGAGTGAAAACATTCTATATCCTCACGGATCAACTCATAGCGGCGTCTGTTTTATGTATCTGTTAAGTGCGTAGTGCAATTTACTAAAAGTTTCAGTTTGGAAATGAAGGAACGTTAAAAGAAAAATCTTTCTCTGTTCGCTCGGCCATGTTTAGCATGACGGGACATTCTAGCGATAGAGCTGATTTGGATATTTACATACCCATTGAAAATAGACATTAAAGAAAAGCTAAAGGAGTGGGGATTTGAAGAACTGGTAACAGGAGTTTACTGGTAAGAACTAAATTTTATTTTGAATTGATTTTTCGGTAATGTTGAATTAAGTATATATGATTTGTGAGTATATATTTAAATAAAATTTCTCATTTATTGAAAGTTAAAAATTTGACAGCTGGGTAAATTGAATGTCGAAGAAAAAATAAGGTAAATATATGCATATATATGTTCACAAGAATACTTTATTTGCAGTTTCTTTTCATATCAATCATATTAAACGATTTTTGTCGATTTTTTTTGTTTATGCCGAGTCGGTGGCCTTCGACCTCATTACATTTGAATATATAAATTAAAGGTAAAAATCTTTAAATAATTAGTAAATTTCTTAGCTCATGACTTTGTTTTTACGATGTGAAAAAAATGAAAATATATTGTTCACTTCCTTAATACATTTAATGTATACTTCATCGATGTTCTGCCAATAATTTAATATTTAATTGCCGTTTATTTTTAAATACCTTTTCCTCATAAGTGAATTACGTTTAAAGTTCGTTTTGCTACCGTTTATGAAATGAAATGTAGAAAATTTACTTTTTTAAAAAATTAAGATCATGAATACTGGGTTATTAAACAATTTCTACAGACGTATGAAGATAGGTTTAATTTTATTTCCATCTGTATGGTGAAAAGGAATGCTTCAAAATTATTTAATTTGCAATAGTTTTTTGTTACATCAGATAATGGTAAAAGCAAAAATTAAATAATTTGTTATTTCCTGTATTTTATTTGGAAACTTCTTTCATAAATAATATGAAAATTATCAAAATCAAGTGATCATAAGAACAAATTGAAAGAATGTTCCTATTACGTTTTTTTTCCTTCATAACTTGAACATCTTTCTATTATTTATACTGTGCTTCTTAACCGCTTAACTTAACAGCCGAGAATAATCTTGCATCGAATTATCGAAATTTTAGTCTTATAAACTAAAATTGAATCATTAATTAGCTTTATAATTTGACACAAAAATATGTCGGATCCATAAACATCTTAAGTATCCTATGCCTTCTTAGATGAATAAAACGACAGCCCCTTTCCAAAACAGGATGGGTCATCTTATTAGATAGCAAAGAAAACTCTTCAGTTAAGTGGTTAAAACTGTCATATCTAAAATTATATATTTTTATGAAGAATATGGATGGGTGGAATATTTATAATTCTTTTTTGTTTTTGTCTTGTTAGACATTTAGTAAAAAATTAGCAATAAATTTATTTTCGGATCCGGGGATAGTAGAGTCCCTGGGTAATTTTCCAATTCCATACCGTGATCTTAGGTTGATTCGAACTCTCAAATGATTCGAACCGGATCGGTGCGCGTTTAGTCATCTGCGGTTGGCAATACTTCGAATGCAAATAAAACGGTTTATTTTTATACGCAACTGTAGTGGCCGTTTGTTGACATGTTTTTGTCAGTTGGAGGTGAGAACGGGAGCAAAAAGAATATGGAGGCCTTTCTCGGAGGGTGCCATTTTTTTTTCTCTTGACCGAATCAGATCGGCAATAATTTTAGCCCGTCTTTTGATGGCAATTTTTTCTTGCCTTTTAAGCATTTTGAAACGAAGGCATAATTTTGTGATACTCTTGATCTAATAATTTTTGATTTTTTTGCTGGTAAAACGTTCTAAATTAATTTTTAAAAAAATATTTCAGGTTGCTAAAATAATGTTATATTAGTACATAATTTTTTATCGTTTAGCTTTTACTTAATGTTTTTATTTTTTATGAGAATGTTATAATGTTAAAATTTTTTAGAACTAATTTTTAAAATTGATACAATTATAAGTTTCTAATTCAGGAGACGTTATTATTTTTTACTTAACTGATTAATTAATTTAAATAAAATTTCTAAAATAAGGAAATAGTTTTCTAATTACATTAAATTAAAACCTCGTAAGAAATTCTAGTTACTTTTATTCTGGACATAACATATATATCCGAATCAGAATTATTTGGTTATCGGTAAGAAAAAACTAGTTTTCCAAATATGTACACCATTTCATATATTTACTTTCAATTAGATTTTGGGTATGTGATCAAAAACATGGACTTGAGTAAAAAATAGGTCGTTAATTTATTTTTAGCTGCTGATAACTGTATGAAGAAAATGGACATAACTCAAAGAAAAGAAAAAGTGAAGCAAGATTCTACCTTTAGATGTCTAATGCGAGAAAAGAACATAAATCTTGATGAAAAGGGTAAAAAACTGTGGAATTTAATAATATAAAAAATTGTGTATTTTATGTTGAAATTTTGCTCCAATTTGTATAATGTTTAATTAAACCCCTTTGCCCCGACCGGGACATATGAGTGCCGTTTTAAATATGCTTGAAATATCAAGGTGGTAGCAAAATTATTTAGCTTATTAGCATTTATGCAGCAGCAGCCAGCTATTAGTGTTCACCATGTTACATTAATGATTTAAAAATTAAAATTTGTGTGTGAAATCATTCATTTGTTATTTTTTATTGAAAGTGAACTATTAGATAACAGAACCACTTAGTTCAAACGTAAATGTACCAACACTTTTTTAATAGAGGTATTAGCCACGTTATTGAAGTTTAATAAATTGACTACTCTTGCTATTTTACAAGAGATAAAGGAAAGGGAGAGCTTACGTGCGCAGTGCTTTTTGAGCTTGCTATTTAGTAGAGGTTAAGCTTTCCTTAAAATGCTTCCATTTTTGTTTTATCATTTCTTTGCTGAAATTTTTGTATGATGAAGTCAAGAGCAATCAACGTAAGAAATGAGAGTACTACTTTAAGTGATCGATAATTAGTCCCAATTCATTTTTTTATGATCCTTTATTTTTAATTATAAAACATTACATTTACTAAA